>CM042414.1:8420978-8513478 GCA_023634145.1 Thymallus thymallus | reverse complement strand
ACCTGGATTAACCTGGTCAGTCTATGTTACATTACATACATGCATGCAGACACACATGCGAACACACACATGTTTTGTTCTTCTATCCTTGTGGGGACCTAGAATTGATTTCCATAAAAAATCATATTTTCCCTAACCCCTAACCCTAACCCTAACTCCTAACCCTAACCACTAAACTTAAAATATACTTTTAATGGGGACATGGGGAATGTCCCCCAGAGGGAGGATTTTCCTTATTTTACTATCCTTGTGGGGACTTTGGGGATTGTAGGTCCCCAAAAGGATAGAATTATCAACACACACACACACACACACACACTTTTACACTCAGCACATATGCTGAAGTCACACACACACACACACACACACACATTATGAATTTAACAGTAATTTTGCTAATGACTCATCGACATCACCATAACAACTGGATGAAAAGCCTCATGTAAAAAGCTTGCAGTAGCCTGAGAGACATGTTTACAAGATGTAAAAATTAATACAAACAGTTGGCACATACAAATAGACATGTTTGGCCATAATTGTTGACTAGAGTTATAAGCTATTTATAACCTGATAAGAGTATCCACAACTATTCTGAAACTTTCTGAAATTATAAGTGCCCTAGAAGTTTTGGGGCTCCTATTTGGCCCGTGTCTCAACCCCGCCCCGCTGTTTGGAGGAGCCGTGAATGGAGAGAGTGTGGCGGCCAGAGGGAGCGAGCCATGTGCTGAAGGAGGAAGAGGGCGCGCAAGAGAAAACCGTGACTCAAAAACAGAGGGGAAATAATGTCTGCTCCAATGGTCTGTACACCACACACAGGGGCGCGGGTAGAGCGATACCAGACATGAAGCGAAATTGGCCTTTTCTCAAAAGCAACCCCTAACAGCACAGGAATAGCAGCAGCAACTTCGCAATTGATGCGGTGTTCCCGTTTCTGCACTTCATGCTTTGGTAGTGGCGTTGCAAGGAGGACGCGGTAAGCACGGATCAAGAAAGCAATTTATCCTATTGATAACTTTTGTCTGAGAATGAAACTGAGGACATTATCCACGGACGTCATGAAATAGTTGCGGAGAAGAGCAGGACGTTTCTTGGGAGCCAATGGTTTTTCACTGGCTTGGATTTCTATCGCTCTGCTGCAACATTGTGATATTTTGAGTTTCTTCTGAAATATCAAGAATCGGACGCTTGACTGAAACATTGTATCTCACAAAACGGACCTATAAACACTGCGTTGAATGGACATTGTTAAGCGTGCAAATATTTAGAATATTGATTTGGAAGACCATACATTGAAGGACACCTAGCTGAATGGATGTTTGCGAGTTCTATTTACGACGAAGAAAGTTTTAGAAAGTAGCCTATGCCATGCTGGAAAAGAATGGGTTTAAAGCACAACCAACTGTATACTTGGCGTCAGTGAATATTATACACTATATGATGAATGTCGCGTAATGTGTTCAAATAAAGCATTACTTGCAGTTATTGAAGAAAATGGATTTTAATAGTTATTGGAAGAGCTTGTCGTGCAAAACGAGAGCAACGAGCTGAGTCACACGGAATAAACATAGGCTAATTGATTAACCTTAAATGGAACATAATCTAATTTAACTTCACAGTTACTGCTGCATCTGCTTGGACTTCTCTCTAATGTTTTCATGAATGGGAATGTATCACTACATAGGCCTACATTGTAAATCTTCAACTGAAGACGAAGAACTGCAGCTGAGAGCACCTGGAATTTGAATGTGGACTGCAACCAACCTCGTGCATCATGAATAACACCATGTCCATTTGAACAGCAATAAGAAACACTGTACTTGTATCAGTATAACTTATAGACAACAACGCGACTAATTATATAGCCTTTGGCCACAATGGACAAGAACTATTTAGCTTTTCAAATGGAGTTGACACTTATGGTTGTTACCCTCTTACCTTGGGTCGCGGTATGGGCGGACGATAGCAAAATAATATCAGACAGATTTGCAGTCTACTGGAACAGCACGAACCACAGGTAAGGAATTGTACAAGTCAACTTTCAATGATGAGAATTTACATTTTTTGATAGATCATTCGTGAATCCCACTTCAAAAGATCTGGACATTGAGTCTAAGCTAAAGAAAAAGGCTCCACAAATAGCCCAGCACATTCAAAAGCCCCTCAACCATGCTCACCTTATCTCAACAATGAAGTTTTCCCCATAAGGTCTTTGACTAGGCCTAGAAAAGTTTAAATTACTTCTTTAACAAAATATAATATATATTTTTAGGTAGATACATTTGACTTGCACCTTGTAGTTATTTATTCCAGGGGTTGTCTCTATTTATTATACCTAATTAAATCCCTTAAATAACTTGTTGTTTTTACCCCAGTTATCACATCTCCCTGTGTCAAAAGCAGGAACCCCCAAGGCATGATTTATGACAGATATATCCAAGGCTTTCAGGTTTCACATACACAACGTTTTCACATTGCGTTCAAAATGCAATGTGTTTGTCGTTTATTATTAATAAAATTGCATTTGAAGTGTGATAAAATACTGTAGGCCTAGGCTAAATGTGATTTTGCCATCCATTAAAAACTAAGACTATAGCAATCTCCACTAAGATACATATCACTGCAAAACTCTGATTAAAAGGCTTAATACATTATGGTTACACGTACACAACTCTACCTCCAAACTCCCACAGGATATCCCACACCTTTTTCATTTTATCCCCTCAGTTCACTCCAGTGCACTGTTGATGTTTGTATATTTTGTTCTGGAGCTGTAGGAATGATTTTAAACATGATAAAGCGCTTTCCAGTTAGTTAACGACAGAAAGAAGGTAAACATAATAATTCCATGAGTTTTTAACTCTTGTGAAATTGTTTGTGCTGGGACTGGCAATATTCTAAGCATTGGAACTATGCCAGCAGAACTTCAAAACGTTTAATCAGGCTTAATTCCTTGTAAAGTTTAGAGAGCAATTTTCTAAGTTTCCCCACAATTTATGAAGATGATGTTTGTATATTATGAGCTAACTTCTCAAATCTCCTTAGAAATCAAAAGATTTGTTTATGGCAGAGTACAGAGATAGAACAAAATATAGAAAAATGTATATGTTTACGTATTTGGAGCTTGTTGAAGTCATTAGTTATTACTTCCTCTTTTTCTTCTCTCTGCATTGTTGGGAAGGGCCGTAAGAAAGCATCCCACTGTTAGTCTACACCCTGCTGTTTACGAAAGCATGTGACAAATACATTTCGATTTTATGAGGGAACATAACACCATATTCAGAATGGATTCCAGTGCAACACAACCCATCCATGGCTGCTTCTAGCACAGGAGGCTGCTGAGTGGAGGACGGCTCATAATAATGGCCGTATCGGAGCGAATGGAATGGCCTATTTGATACAATTCCACCAATTCCGCTCCAGCCATTATCACAAGCCCGTCCTCCCCAATTACGGTGCCACCAACCTCCTGTGGCTTCAAGACTGCTTTACTGGTTGTAGAACTGTAAATAACTTGTCTTGGCTATGCAGAAATACCATCATGACTGTTTGAAGCCCAAGTGGAGCTTTTTGGATGACAGTGAATTTGCAACCTTGTCACATGACAGTGATCTTCGAGGCTTCCTACACAAAAAGTAAAATCATGTGAGAGGTGCATGAGTCTCCTGTATATTTCTATAAAGGAGGTTAAAGTTGTGTACAGCATTGATAACCTAGTGGCTTTGGCACTAGGCAGAATAGGGCTAAGATCTTGAGTAGGTTGCATACCGTAGTAATATTTTTTAAAGCCAGTTAAGTGGTGTTGGAAGAAGAATCCGTCTTTTCCCATAGCAATCATAGAATGCTGTAAGCAGAATTATTTATATATATACACAGTATATATATATATATATATATATATAGAGAGAGAATATATATATATATATATATATATATATATATATATATAGAGAAAATCCTCATTAGCCTTAACATTGAAATAAAAATGTGTGATGAAAAAAGCAATAGACATGTAATATACTGCATATATGTTATTTTATGACTTCGGCAAACTTTCTGTTGATTGAAAACAAAATAGCCAATTACACAGACATTTATGAATTAAAACAGTTCATATGTAATATCCTTTGGTTGTTTGTCTTAGAAGGTGTTTCCAACGTTCAATGATGCGGTTTATATTATATGGGGTATTAGAGAGGCTAGAAAACCAGAGTTTACGAGTGAGGAGCCATAGTGAGAGATCATAAACACTCGGCTCTACATCTCCAAACACAAACTACTGAAAGGGCCATTTATTCAGTAGATTTTTTTTTTGCCACAGATACAATTTGCATCACAAATTCAATCCAAATAGCACAATTAAGCATTGTTGTATTGATTGGTGTATCACAGTTGCATTACTCTGAATTTATTTGATATTGACCTCAGTAAGAGATACCGAAGTATAATCTCTTAACTGATCTTGGGAGGCAGGTATCCCAGCGGTTAAGAGTGTTGAGCGAGTAATCGAATCCTCGAGGCGACTAGGTGAAAAATCTGTCTGTGTCCTTGAGCAAAGGCACGTAACCCTACTTGTTCCTGTAAGTCGCTCTGGATAAGAGCGTCTGCAAAGTTACTAAAATATAATCTATACAAAATTATTAGATGCTTTTAACATTATCTTTCCGGATAACTGTCGTTTCATATTGCAATGTCCGTTTCAAAATTAGTAGTTTGAATAATCAAGTCTTACCTAAGCACACATTTATAAGGAGATTGCTTTATGTAAGCCTTATTGCCTAACCTTTAAAATCACTATTCATTTTTTAGTATTGGGGACTTATCTATGGTTTGAAATGGTGTATTTTAAGATTGGAACAACATTTGTAGTTCTTAAACATCTTTCTTATTGCCCGGGTTTTATATGCAAAACTCTTTTTTACATTTTTATAAACGCAAAATTTACATTGGTAAAAGATCGCTGCGCATAGAGTGGATCAAATGCACTGAAAATTGTTGGTTTATAAGGAATATCACTTGTCATCAGTTGAACAGCCTTTCCATTGTCATGGCACTGTCATCTGTTGTTTTTTTTCGTATGTTCTCTTGTACCTGGGTTTCGGCATGTTGCCGTTGCTCTTGAACTTATGAGTAAATTGAATAGCTAATGTCTGTGCCACACGGAAAGCTATTTGACCGATTTACTCTAAGAAATAATATGATTTGATACTGTGGCCCTACATTCTGCCTACTAATTTAACACCATGCTTTGCCATTTTTTATATCTGCTTTCCTCATAAGGTCCCCTCCTTTCTGACCTAGTTTCACTAAGGTTATTGGGGAGTGTTAGTGGTAGCTGGTCTAGGAAGACACTCCAGATTATATTGTACTCAATGATTATATTTTTTTAGGGGGAAGCTTTGAAGTCAATGACCAAGCGAAACACTTTTCAAATCATTAAATTGGCTTGAGGTGGTATGACCTTGGAGTTTGGGGCTGTGCAATGGTAGCTTGGGGTTCCTCTAGGTGGCGTTGAATAGTTTTTGCTCTGCTCAGCAACATGGGCCGCCATTTTCTCATTCATGGTAGGAAGACCTTCATTTTTGGTGTGTCGAGAGCCAAGACAAAGGGAGAACCGGGACAATGATTACCAATAACAGTGTAAATGTGTCAAATGGTTTTTAAGCTAAATTGAATCTGTCTTGAACTACTGTCAAATATAGAATTGGTGTTGACATATAGACCAACTATCTTAAAGCAAGAATTTGATAACAACATTCAGAACTGTCTTCACAATACATGTAATAATGAGTTCCATGCTTTAACCTCACACATTTGAAAGTGGAGAAGCATCACTTGGCTCCATGCCAAAACTGATGGAGAAGGGGAGAGAAATGGGAAAGAATCACATGTTATTTTTCACAATGGTCTGCTCACATTCACAAATGGGCCAATTTGAAGAAAATAAAACATCCTCTGAATACAGGACTAGAACCACTGCCTTTTAAATACTATGTATATGATCTTAGAGCAGTTTGCAGAAACATTAAAAGACATACATTTGTATTTGTTATTTGCTTATGCCGCTTAGAAAAAGCGAGGTTGCAAAAATGACATGTTTCTCGAGGTTCGAACCGTTCATATATAGGTAATGGTTGTCCTCAAAGTGTTTCTTCCTGGGTAGAACACTCAATTCCTCCTCCTGTTTGTACTGTTTGTATGTCTACTACAAACTGTTGTGCATTTCTACTGTAGACAATTTCTTGTATTTGTAATACAAAAAATGACAAAAATACATACAGTAGATATGCAATTCCTGCTTAACTGTTTTTAAGGCTTCAGAAGGTATGGCATTGGTGTCAAAGCGCTGAATGAAGTGTAGTGTATTGTGTTTCTCTAATGGGGTTCTGCATTCAAACCGGACTGTCCTCTCGCACACCGGCAGCAGCAAACTGTCTTAAATGTGTTCCCAGTTGACCTATCTAGTCGTTCGACATTAATTAAGTTTTTTCAATTTAAATTGGATAGCACTTTACGGGTCACTTGGCCTGGGCGTGTACAATTCAGCGTCCCTCATATGCGCCCATAATTAATTTGAGGTTTCATGAGAGTGGAGACATTCAATCTCTACCTCTCTGTGTATAAAATCTACCATTCCTTGGATAACACAAAGCACTCTCTACTGTTATGTTAAAACCCATACCTCTTTAATGGGAGACCCGTTTCTGAAGGTCAATAACCCATACTTCTTTAATGGGAGACCTGTTTCTGAAGGTCAAAAACCCGAACCTCTTTCTCGCCAACAGGAATGTACTGTACCCTCAACTAAACAGGGTTTAGTTGTCGAGACAGGGTTGAGACTACAGATCTATGCCATGATTGGGACAGCTGTTGTAGAAAACACAGTTTTTATCTGAGTAATATACTATAATTGAGAGACCGCTGTGGACTAATAGGACATAGTAAATGTATATACGTAAACGGTTTGTGTCTTGATAAAAAGTTCCTCTTTTTTTTCGGACCGGGAAATGGGCATTTTCCATGACAGAGCACAAGCCTCAGCAGATTTGTTAGTTAGGGAATTCGATTAAATAATTATTGTCTGCTATGTTCACTGTACAAAACACAGCCTCCTTTTAGCCATCCCTAATGTGGAGCCATTTGAACTGCCTCCTCATTTATATAAAATGGAAGGCCATCTCTGTTTCTCACTATTCCAATGAAGGTTCCTTGTTTTCATTATAGGTCATGAACTAGTTGGGCTCTGAATTTTGAATTCATTCTCCAAGAGATTTTAGTAGCAGGCTAGTGAAAGAATATCTGGAAAAAACTTTGACTAAAAAGTAATTAAACTTTTTTCTCTTCTCTAGAAAATACGAGACCATATGCCCATATTAATGAAAATGCAAAAAAAGTTGAACTTCCAAATCTGCAAATTGGCCTGGAATGGAATAATTATTTCAACACGGAATTGGCCGTTAATGGCCTGACACAATGTAACATTAAAGGGTTCTCATTAAAGATTAAAGTTGGTGCATAATATCTACAAAAGCAATTGGTATGAAAGAGAAATTTGCTAATCAGTAATCTAGGTTCAAAGCATTATTAAATAAAATGACCCTGAGAGTGTATGAGTTCAAACGCCTGCTTCATTTGGTAGGACACAGCGTTTCCAATGTTAATCAAGGTTATGCTAATGTCGGACATGATGAATTGGCTAGTTTACCATCCTTGTCCTCATGTTAAATGCTAGACAAAAACATTAGCATTCTTCAGTTATTTGTATCTAACAATGATTGTCTATAATACTCTACTGACGCATCGCAATTTGTTAGAAAAATCTAGAATCCTTCGAAAGTATAGTATTTTTGACATGGGCAATGGCCTACGTGGTTGTTTCTGAAATTGTGTTTGTGTCAGAGATGACACATTTAGACTCTGGAAAATAGTGCTTTTCTGTTCTTCTATTATCTCTCTGGGTGGTGAACATATGTAGCGTTTCGGATGACTACGGTGTCCTGTTTGTTCAATCAGTCTGTCACCAACTCCTGGTGAACCTCCCTTCCATTGTCCCCCACCTTTGTCGAGACACTGAATGGCAGACATTAAACTATGTGGCAAGTTTGTCAGCCTTGTTCCATTTATTCATCATAGCTCTTTTATTTGGAATCAAAAGGTAATTGCCCATTTCTAAGACCTTTTACTGTTGTTTATTTTATATGTTTTTTTTTTATCAGCACTTCGTCATTCCTTATACAATGCTCATGCATTTTAATGCCTGACCCACATTCGCTTTGCACATACGCAGTCTTGTGTACCAAGAGAGCTAGAAACTTTGAACTTCGCCAAATGTTCAGAAATGAGCTGTGAAATGTTCAGAAAGGAAGGCGACAGTAAAAACCTCTGTTACTGTTGATCAGGGTTGTGAATAAAGTCCCCTAACCACATACTGCATTAATTATGTGTTGCATTCTCTCCACCACTCTCAGCCCAGGATAGGCCTATGGACTTTTTCTTTGCACACCTTTGTTGCCATAACAAATCAGATTTAGGATATATTGGAGCAGTGTTACGTTTCGAAAGCCTCCAGTGGATGAAAGAGTCCAGTCTATCCGCTTCTCTCGCCTGTTCTTTTGTCCTTTCTTGAGTACTGGGCTAGCTCTGTAAAATCTGAAACTAGCTCTGAAACTAGCTCTGAATTATTTTAGATGTTGATGGTATACTGCTATCATGTATTTTTACACTTTCCTGTCCTTTATATACATACCGGTAATGTGATTTACGTGTATATAGACATATATAGATGTATATAAATGTATATAGATGTAATACTGTTCCTACATTACTTTACCGCCAAACACAATAAAACCAGACATCAGTTAATTGCTTGAACATCCTAATGGCTTCTTGCTTGTAAAAAATATTGCCCAACATTTGATAAATGTAATGCCCATTGTCGAATTCGGACGGACGCTCGTAAAAGTAACGATGGGGTTTTCCTAATTGATTCTGCTGTAATAATTTACGTTTATTGATGCACGTTGGGCACTGCACAAAGCTCTGCCTCTCTCTTCATTACCCCTTCATCAGGCTCTGATTTGGCTTATATCCTCAGAAGAGAATTCATCGAATTACTGTAATGGAGAGTGGAGTTGTTCCTTCAGAACTGTAAAAGGCATTTTAGACCGTTTTTAGGTAAATGTCCATCGCTCACCCATTTATGTAGAGTTATGAAGTAGTGGATTACATGTGGCGGAATAGAGCACCCTTTCAAAATACAAAGCCACTTTTGCCTCCTCTCGGTGCTTATGCAGCACCATATACAATCACAAAAAAACATGTTACGTCAATGGCAAACGTTCACGGTTGAATGTGTAGGGAAACAGAGGGCAGGGGAGAACCTTTAAAGTACAGGTGGTCTAGGAGACAGGAAGACTCCAGCAGTACCTGCATATTGCCTGTAAGAATTTTATGACTTCCCTCAAAGAGCTTTTCCTTCACCATCCATTTGTTCGGCCGGACAATGGTGTTGCTCCATCCGGTGTATATCGTATATATGTACGAGCAAATAATCAAACACTCTAATGAATCAGTGAAGTCATAGGGATTACCTCTACTGTACTGCTGTAGCAGGATTCTAGCCTTACTGGCCTTCACGCCAACAGATATTCACAGGGTTGAGTCCTTGAGCATTTGACTATGCTTTAAATAATATTAAATAATAATAACAGAGAATCTATGCTTTCTACATGGACCTGTTTTTCATACAGGTTTGATTAAACTAAAATAACACCACGGAAACAAATCAACGTTCCTTCCCAGTGAAAAAAAAAAAAAGAGTGCAAATAATTACAGAGAAAGGATTTATTGATGTTCTGGAATGTTAATTGTATTTCTGTCAAAAGGTACGAAGGAATGTATTAGCACAGATGTGTACTTTGAATTGAAGTGTTAGTTCTGGATTGATGCGTAGATTAAAACACCTTAATCATGTTTATATCACCACGTAGAAGGATATGCTTCACTGATTAATCAAAATATCCTGTGTATGATCGTCCAACACTCAACCCCCAAAGGTAGTCTTGTAAACTTGACATAAATGGCGGCCAGAAAGTAACAGAATGAAGTATGGCCTACAGATCGGCAAAGGCCTATATTTCAGCTTCAGATATTTCCATAGTTTGTTGCAAGGGTAATAGTTCCATATCATGTTATTGATTGGTTGACTATTACATTTTACTAAAGATTTAACAATTCAAAAAAGAAAATCAGGTGCTTGGTCAAACATCGTTCAAGACAATTCATATTCGTAGTTTTAGATTTTTTTTAAACAGCTTTGAATTATTATAAACAATTTAATTACTGCGTTTCTATATTCTCAGTTAAATAAATGCTTGATTGCTGGGCAACATACAGAGGATTATGTAACAAAATATATACCGCTTACTGTATTCTTTTATTGAAATGTTAACAATATTTCTTCTGCTATTTTGATATTGATTAGTGATCTACAGAAAGAAAAATAATATATATATATTTGGATTTGAAATATGTCGCTAAAATGTGTTTTTTAAATTCATTAGTCCACTTTTTTTCGTAGATAAACCCCCCCCAAAAAACAACATATGTCTTTTTTATACTTATACGCCTTACACTTTGTCAAGTAGTACCACGACACAATCGTAAGCCCAAATAAATGGACTACAGAAAACAGTCTGCACCGTCAGGACAACTCGTTGTTAGAAATTCTTAAACTGAGTGTAGGCGTTAGGTAACGAGTGAACAGTAAATGGGTCATGCAACACAGGATTATACTCCCAAGAACAGGAGATTTATAAAACTATAATAACAGTTTCACAAGGTTAGTCACATACTCAGTTATGTGGACACATACAATTACAACCTCACGTTTGACTAAATCATAAAGACATTTTGTGTGTGCAAAGTAGTGTGCAAAAAAAAAAAAGTCAACCTCAAAATGAAATGTATATTAAGTATATCGGTCTACCCATCATTGAGTCCAATTTTAATACCTCAATGAGTAATACACAGCTACAGTGAGTAATACACAGCTACAGTGAGTAATACACAGGTACATTGAGTAATACACAGCTACAGTGAGTAATACACAGGTACATTGCCAAAAACAAAACGTGTTCATCACAATTCTGCAGCCTACACTAGCATTTAAACCAGACCATCATACATACTTGTCTTTGAGAGTAAAAACATACCAGGAGATCTAAAAAACATTTACCTCAGGATAGAGTAGCAGCCTGAGGTGTGAATTGGGTGAAATCCAGACCCAATGAGATTGAATATAAGGGTCTGGTCTCCTCACAGTCAGTGAATGTCATTCAGATCAGGTTTCTTATACTTTTATGATGCCAGTATTGTGCACACCTTGTTACAATACTCACTGCAAGGAATTTAAGTTTTGTAATGGGATGCTTGGACTACATTTGCTTGGACTAGGTTTTAGCCTAGATTTGACAGTTATTTGACAGTCATGTGCGGTGTGACCTGACAGTCCTGGTCGATCTCTGCAGGACGACCGTTTTGTCTCGTAGGCCCTCACCTGTTTCTTCTCAGCCTGGCTTGACTGTGTGATGGGGTGAACGAGCGACGGCTTTGGTTCTGTCTTCAAGTGAGAGGGCAGGGATTTGCTATACCACAGTGCACAGTAAGCGTTGACCTTTAAACAACTAGAGATTTGGAGAGAGAAAGAATGGAGAGAGAGAATGAGAAGCTTGTGAAAGTGTAGCATTGCTCCCAGGTCATCTGGGAGCTTTCTTTCCAGAATAGCAGACATGTCAAGCCTGTCGTTCACGTGGGGGGTGGGGGTGGGGGGTGAGTTAGGTACAGAGCCTGTCGTTCATGTGGAGGGTGGAGGGGAGGGAGTTAGGTACAGACAGTACAAACAGAAGTGTACATTGTCCCTAATATTGAATAGGTTAGGAGGGTATAGGGTAAAAGGGTGTATAAGGATGATATGTAATTCTCTTAGACCATTCTTTATTAATGTCAAGTAAATATGAATGAAAAGCCTTCCATTTTGCTGAAGAATCTGATGAATAGTATTCCCCCATTCAAGAACCGGTCATAATGTTTTGGCATAAGTTTATGGATGCCACAATGCCAGCACAGCATACATTTCCCAAGATGCACCTTCTGCCATATACAGTAGTCAGAGAAGGTGTTGTATAACCCACTATGAAACTTTCTGCTGCCTCTGTCTCATTCCTTCATCATAGATTATCATTTCTAAATCATTTTCCCTATCGCATGCTTTCTAACAATCTCTCCAAAATATTAAATTACGCTTCAAATTGACACATTAGTTATTTAGCAGATGCTCTTATCCAGAGCAACTTACAGTTAGTGCATACATGTTCATACTGGACCCAGTGGGAATCAAACCCACAACCCTGGCGTTGCAAGTGCCATGCTCTACCATCTGAGCTACACAACACCATTTGTTTTATTAGGACACTAACGTTTTTTTAATAAGTACATCATCCCATGAGGATGCTTGTGATCTGGAAAGAACAACATTTAAGAAATGAGAGACGAGACCTTGAAGCTGCACAAAAGGACAGTTTTCCCACTCGGTTTGGTATTATGGCCTTTTGCAGTACTATTGGGACAGTGACGTGTTCCATATGTGAACTAATGTCAGCTATAGCACAGGACTTTGATATCAACTGAGGTGATTTGTTTTCAACAACTGCACATGCTGGTACTGGCACCTTTTTTGTGCTCTTTTTGCTTCTCCGGTCACAGAGCTAGAAATGGGCTGACATGAATCCTTTAATATCTCTGGCAATCACGTTGAGCTTTGCAAAAACTTGACATTTTCTGGGTTTCTTGTGACACTGAAGTCCTGAATCACAGAGAGACTAATGGAGGTGACCTCTTGACTGAGCAGAGTGTTAGCAGGCAGGCCTCTTGAGCGAGAGCGAGCGAGAGATGTTTGAAGACGGGGACAGTGGCAGTAACAGGAGAGGGAACATGACTGGTGTGACAATGGAAAAGGATTGAGGGCCGTCACAGCGCATGCTCCAAAATCTCTCCATGACTCGGGGAAAGGAGCTCCGAAAGTTGGTTACAAAGATCGGCGAGATAATCGTTACAGTTTTAAGGTTTAGATATGCTTGTTTGGGATTCAGTTTCTCAATATAGGACTAGCAGAGCTTGAAAATAAAACAATATTACAGAAATGTGCACAAATAAAGACGTGGAAACAAAGTGTGGTTATATGTAAAATATTATTAACACTAATATTCTGGGGCAATGCATCTTATGACTGCATACGACTAGAATTACTCTTCATGGTTTCCTCTTGATTAAATTCCTCTCTGCACAATTAAAACAGTTTCAGTGTAACATTGTACTGTATAAGAGATACTACATTCTGAGCACATTAACCTCAAACACACAAAGCCAACTAGAATGAATGAAATCCTGCTTCCCAATGCATCTGCTATTGCACTGCCCTTTTGGACTACACTGCACTGCCCTTTTGGACTACACTGCACTGCCCTTTTGGACTACACTGCACTGCCCTTTTGGACTACACTGCAGGATGTCCAATTCACACACTTATCAAGAGAACCTCTCTGGTCATCCCTACTGCCTGGTTTTCTTAATGTATAAGGAATTTGAAATTATTTATACTTTTACTTTTGATACTTAAGTATATTTTAGTATACTTTAGTATACTAGTATGAGTAATTAGTATGAATAATTTTACTAAAGTATGACAGTTGAGTACTTTTTCCACCACTGTATACCTGTACAGTAGGGAAGCATGAATACCTGACAATACCGGGGTGAGATACTAGGTGGTGTGTGAAACGCGGACGGCTGTAATCCAGGTGGCGGCGGGATCTCTCGGCACTCGGCCTTCGCTCTCGTGTGATGATAAAGTGCAGGCTCACCTCGGGACGGCAGTGGAGCCAGCTGAACACCAGGACATGGAGAGATTACAGAGCCTGTGGAGTGAGTTTAAACAGGATTAGCCATTCCAGCTCAGGTGCTACACTAATGGGATTAGGGAGTCCCTTTTCTTGTTACTTGTTCATCCCACCGTTAAGTCGAGTTACGGGCCCTCAAAACAAAGGTGTTCTTTTGAACAGCGCAAGGACACACAAAGGATAGACAGCGCTCTTAGGGGAGACCACCCTATTTTTAATGGAGCCCCTCACATGTTCTCTTGAGACTGACCCCTATATTGAATGTCACCAAACACATCGGGGGTCCCCTTAGTTGGGGATGGTACTTTAATTAGTCAATACATCGGGGTCCCTTTAGTTGGGGATGGTACTTTAATTAGTCAATACATTTTTCAGGGGATAGAAGACACTTTGCTGAAAGAAGGGTATTAAGGGATGATTGTATTGTTGCTGACAGTTGTGATTGGCCTTTCAAGATTACTGCTGCTTAAATGACAAGTACCCTTACAGGATGGAGAAACATGGTTGTTTAATGGAAAAACAAGCTTCTAAAAGATGGCTTGAGACGTAGGACCATAGAAGTAGACAGCTTTTTCATTTCGATTTATTATCTTTTGATTTCAACGACAGTGTGCTTTATTATAGTTTCAACTGTCATAATAGTCGATAAAGCCAATCTGTCTTTATATTTGGTTAAACACCCTTACAGAGATATGGAACCTAATGCAAATGAGGCATATAATGCTCCTTTTAAAACTAAGTTAGTGGTTAACATGACTTCAAGTAGTCTCTATCTCTATCCATTCAAATGAAAGAAGATTATCCTATCACGGTCACCTTTATCAGTCCAATTCCATTGGAGTGATCCCGTATCAATTTCCCCATCACTTTATATATAATCTCAATGGGGGCGCTTACTGTGATGGACTGTGAAAAGAGGGACTGATATCTCCTTTGTGCCAGTTTTGTGGGGGCCCACTAATCCCTGGGTTTTGCCTTCAAAAGCCTCTCTCCTCTGGAAGGCTTTGAGGTTCTTCACACAACTCCCTGCGCCGAGCCCTTTCTAATAGGAGGAGTTAAAGTTTGTCTGAGGACAAAGGGAGGGCTTGTTAGTTTAGGGCGGGAAGAGATCCACTTCTTGGGTGACGTAGCTGGATATCTTCTTGAAGATCCTGAGGAGGAAGGCCTTGGAGAATAGCGTGTGAAGTGGCACTGAGTTCGTGGAGGCCTGCTGTTCGTCAGTTAGACAGGGCTCCCAGGGGGCCTGCTGTTCGTCAGTTAGACAGGGCTCCCAGGTGGCCTGCTGTTCGTCAGTTAGACATGGCTCCCATGGGGCCTGCTGTTCGTCAGTTAGACATGGCTCCCATGGGGCCTGCTGTTCGTCAGTAAGACAGGGCTCCCATGGGGCCTGCTGTTCATCAGTTAGACAGGGCTCCCATGGGCCTTCTGTTCATCAGTTAGACAGGGCTCCCATGGGCCTTCTGTTCATCAGTTAGACAGGGCTCCCATGGGCCTTCTGGTCATCAGTTAGACAGGGCTCCCAGGTGGCCTGCTGTTCGTCAGTTAGACATGGCTCCCATGGGGCCTGCTGTTCGTCAGTTAGACATGGCTCCCATGAGGCCTGCTGTTCGTCAGTAAGACAGGGCTCCCATGGGGCCTGCTGTTCATCAGTTAGACAGGGCTCCCATGGGCCTTCTGTTCATCAGTTAGACAGGGCTCCCATGGGCCTTCTGGTCATCAGTTAGACAGGGCTCCCATGGGGCCTGCTGTTCATCAGTTAGACATGGCTCCCATGGGCCTGCTGTTCGTCAGTTAGACAGGGTTCCCATGGGGCCTGCTGTTCGTCAGTTAGACAGGGATCCCAGGGGGGCTGCTGTTCGTCAGTTAGACAGGGCTCCCAGGGTCTCCAAGTTAGCTGGACGGAGATCCATGTTTCTGAAGCTAGGCCTACATCTGTTCCTCGAAGCCTGGACTTCCTCTTCCTCTCTCCTCAGGTAGGGATTGAGACAGGCTTGTGTTCAAGGAACATCGTAGTGCTCCTTTAAAGCACCTACACTCAATGAGGAACCATTAGGTCCTTTCTTCAACACCCACCTTCCATTTCACTTAGCCTCATTGGCGGCCTTCGCAATCACATTTTTCTCAGGAATTGATATACACTCAGAATGCTGAGTTGCCCGCAATCGCCTTTACCACTGCATAAGTAACGTATATCATGATTCTCAGACGAAGATTGCTACACAAGGAGGTTGATTACCCCGAACCTTCAAAAAATGGAAGCGATACGCAACCATATACAAGTAGTCCTCTGTCTCTTGACTGTTTTGACCATTTCCACCCTTAAAGCAGCAGTGTCTTGGCTTAAGTCCCAGGGAGGGCCATGACTACAAGACTCTGAAATACTATCTTGGCACCACCTTTCAAGACTGATCCATGTGTTTTAGCTTTGGGCTTTCTAGACTAGCTTTATCACTCCCTGCTTCTTAGTTTAAGGGGTTAAGGTTCCCTGTCACTCCAACAGTCAACATAAAGCACAAACCCCATGTGATGGGAATCTGGCAAGGCACAGAAATTAACTCTCTACAATAATGCAGCTGAAAGTAGTGTAAGTTATTGATTAATATAAAAGCATGGCCATGCTGATGCTCAGTTCACAAGCCACAGCTGTCAATACAAGCCTAGAGAAGCTCATTCAGCAAACCGGTCAATGGAATATGCAATGGTAACATTGACAAGCATGCCCTTGAATAGTCTGTCTGGCGGAATGGTTCAGTGAGTGTCATTTGTGGCAATTTTGTGCTTTTTTCAGTTAACGATCCATCTGCAGACTGCAGTACAATTTGGTCTTAGCTATTCAGCCTGTTTACATCTGTGTATCAGTATATTTTTAAAATTTTAAGCAGAGGAGGAGTCTTGATTTTTTTATTAGGTTTTTGAAATGGATGTTTGGAAACACTTTCTAATAATGCTCATTTGAAAAAATAGTGATAAATATTTACTTAAGTTTATTAATGTTGGAATACTCATTTATTAATAATGCATACACTACTTATAAATAGTTTATTAATGACTTATTAATGAAATGTTTTTAGAATGTTACCGAATGTTTTCCTTCCAGAAGTGAGGAGCCAACATTAAAAGAAACGTGGTGCACTCAAGCTTGGTGCCAAACAGCTGGGCAACTTCCTCAACCAATTGAACTCACCCTTTCAGCTAGTTGTGGCTCTTTTGAACCGAGGAACCCGCCTCTATGACCCACTCTCCCCAGATACTTCATTTTGACAGAGATCCTTAAGAAATATTCAAGGCATCTGATGGAGATCAGGTTTCTACCCTGTGTCGTCCAGATACTCAGGGTTCACTGAGGATGCCAGAAACCAAAAGGGCACTTTCCCATTAACTCCAGAGACAGCCTCATTAACCTCCATGCAGCTGGAAGCACCACTAGCAGCGCAAAAACTCCAAAACCCTTTGCGTGAATCCCATTATCCAGATAGATTTTTACCGCCCGCAGGTAGTGTTTCAGCACTGTAACTTCTACTTTCCCCCCGCAAGTTATAATGGCTTTTTAGTAGGATCTGCCTCTAAACTAATCTGCTTATTTTTTCCACATTTTCTTTCAGGGATGTCAATTACTAGGATTCAGATATTTAACTGATTTAACAAACCTTTACATTTTTTGTATATTGTTTTTTTGTGGTATGGTTTTCATATCAGCCCTTTTGGTCTTCCAAACCTTTTGGTCTTCTAGTTTTTTATTTATCTGTACTGTTTTGTCTTTCACTTGTTTTCCTTGGTGTGAATAAATAAAAATGAAATTTCCCCCCCAGGGGATCAATAAAGTACCTATCTATCTATCTATCTATCTATCTATCTATCTATCTATCTATCTATCTATCTATCTATCTATCTATCTATCTATCTATCTATCTATCTATCTATCTATCTATCTATCTATCTATCTATCTATCTATCTATCTATCTATCTATCTATCTATCTATCTATCTATCTATCTATCTATCTATCTATCTATCTATCTATCTATATCTATCTATCTAAAACCTAAAACCATACAAAGCTCAACAAGCAAAAACACTTTCTTAAAACTACTTGGATGCTTTCCAGATGGCAAATCGTATCGTATGAACTCAGAAAGTCCATATACTATATAGTCCTTTGTCTCCACGTGGGGACCAGGAAAATGTATTTTCCTTTGTCTCTCCAAATTATTTTAATTATCTAACAGTCACAGTATTGTGCACAAAAAGGCTCAAACCCACTTACATACAAACATCCACCCTCATACACACCCACACCCTAACCCTAAACCTAACCCACACACTTGAAAATATGTATCTATTTGTATAGTATGAGTCATGTCACAAATCATTTCACTCATTATTTTATTTGAATGACAAACTTTATTTGAATGAGTCAATAAGTATTCAACCCCTTTGTTATGTTAAGCCTAAATAAGTTCAGGAGTCAAGTCACATAAGTTGCATGGACTATGATAGTGTTCAACGTGATTTTTGAATGACTACCTCATCTCTGCACCCCACACACATACAATTATCTTGTTGAGCAGGGAATTTCAGATTCAACTACCAAGACCAGGGAGGTTTTCCAATGCCTCGCAAAGAAGAGCACCTATTGGTAGATACAAAAAATAAGCGTACATTGAATATCCCTTTGAGCATGCTGAAATTATTAATTACCCTTTGGGTGGTGTATCAATAAAAAATTACAGGTGTCCTTCCTGACTCAGTTGCAGGAGAGGAAGGAAACCGCTCAGAGATTTCACCATGAGGCCAATGGTGACTTTAAACAGTTACATAGTTTAATGGCTGTGAAATTATAACTGAGGATGGATCAACAACGTTGTAGTTCTGTCTGCTTTCCAACAGACACTGGGAGACAAATTCCCCTTTCAGCAGAACAATAACTTAAAACACATGGCCAAATCTACACTGGAGTTGCTTATCAAGAAACATTGAATGTTCCTGAGTGACCTAGATACACTTTTGATTTAAATCGGCTTGAAAATCTATGGCAAGACTTGAAAATGTCTGTCTAGCAATGATCAACATCTAATTTAAAAGGGTTTGAAGAATTTTCTAAAGAATAACATGCAAATATTGTACAATTCAGGTGTGCAAAGATCTTAGAGACTTAGCCAGAAAGACTCGCAGCTGTAATCACTGCTAAAGGTGATTCTAATATGTATTGACTCAGGGGTGTGAATATTTATGTATATTAGATATTTCATTTTGAATAAATTTGCAAAAAAATGTTTTCACTTTGTCATTATGGTGTATTGTGTGTAGATGGGTGAAAAAAAACTAAATTTAATACATTTTGAGTTCAGGCTGTAACACAACAAAATGTGGAATAAGTCAAGGGGTATCAATACTTTCTGAAAGCACTGTATATGCTACACTCCACGCTGCTACTGCCTTCTCTCTCACATCATTAGAAAAAGCTCCTACAATTCCGGCCCTGTGCCCCTTTTTAAAATAGTCTCATGACTCTTTTTCCAAAGATAGTCTGTGGTCTGAAAAACTGCTTGCTCAAACGTAGTCCAAATAACTAGTGTTTTTAAAGATAGTCTATGGTCTGAATAACTGCTTGCTCAAGCGTACTCCAAATAACTTGCGTTTTTTGAATTTCCACTTTGTGTAGGCCATGCGCATTAGTAGTGCCTGGGAGAGAGGGAATTTCATGGGTCATTACCGCTGCTCATAACCACACCTAGTGAAAAGGACTTTGCAAGATGTGGCCATTACAGGAACCCATGACATACTGTCTGGCCAGTTGTATCTCTCCAGGGGGGCAAAGTGCCCGTCTTAAAAACAAAATGCCTACGTGGTGGAATACGGGAAGCTTATGGCGGAACTTCCAACACCAGAGTAGTACATGATGACTGGGGAGAAGGGTGTCATGGCGTTGGAAGGGTGTGCATGCATGTGTGTGTGTGTGTATAGGGGGTGGGGGGGGGGGTGGGGGTTGGTGGTCGTGTGTGTGTGTATGGGGGGGGGGGGGTTGTGTATGCGCATGGGGGAGGGGGGGTTGTGTATGCGTACTTGTGTGCTCATTAGTGATGGGAGAAAAATCAAAACAGTTACATGTGGAGATATTATATCGTTGTGACAATATCGCAATATTATTTTTGACGGTAGTTGGCTGTACCTGCACCAAAACTCCAGGATTTTTCTTTCATAGCTTGTTCGCCATCTTCTTTTTAAATAGTGAGCCAACATGTTTTCAGCACTTTTATTTCCATGACAAAAAACTTGTTCTCATGGCTCTCTCTGGTCCCTCTGCAACACACATATGGTGAGCAATATGTTTGGAACATTGAATCGCAATAAAACACAGTATTGAATCGCAATACATATCGTATCGGCACCTAAGTATTGTGATAATATTGAATTGCAATTCCCAGCCCTAGTACTCATGAGTACTTGATGTGTGTGTGTGTGTGTATTGGCGTGTGTGTGTGTGTGTGTGTGTGTGTAAGAGTCTCAGACTCTTACATTAACTCTGGTTAATGATGATAGAAGGAAGTCTAATCCCTTTCCCTCAAGTCTGTTTCTCACTTGGAAACGTATGAGATCCAAGGAGGGTGGATCAGCGTGAAGAAGGGGGCGCTCTTCCTTACTGGGTCTCTCCATCCTTCACAGAGTGCAGACTGAGGTTCATGACTCCCTGCCAGACTCACAGGAACTACTCTAGGACCTGTGTGAAAGAGTGTTTGAAGACCTCCAGGGAGCTTGGGACCTATCCCAGCTCTCCCTCTGATGGGCGGGCGGAGAGGAGATATAGGGGAAAGGTATTCCGAGATATTCTGAAGACTGTTTTAATCTGGGGAATCCTCGTAATCACCAGGCCAAAGAACCCTTCATGGCTGAGGCTGCTCCGTACACACTGGGATTAAACCGTCCGAGAGGGACTCCTCTGGAAGGCTCTTTTCTGCCACATTAGCTTTAACAAAAAGGATTACCGTGGTCTAGGAAAACCCACCCACCCTCGTTCCCCACTCACACACATACACACACATACACATACACATACCCATACACACACACATAGGGCACAGGGCCAGCCCACCCTGTCCTGTTAGAAGGGGTGATATGGGTTTGTGCGCCTGTGTGTGTGAGTTTGGAGGTTGGTGGTACTAAATGTCTGAGTCAGAGGGCAGGAGAGAGGTGATAGGATTACAGCCCCCCCCCCCCCCCCCACCCCCCCCAACAGGCCTGCGTCCTAGCCCAAGGTCAAGGCCCATTCAGGGCCACAACACAGCTGGCCGGCTTCGAGGACTGCCCCCTCTCGCCCGGTCGTTCCTTTTGCTTGGGTGAGCACAGCTCAAAAAACAGTCTCCTTAGTTTTGTAGCGAGGCCAGGTTTTAGCCACAGCTTCCCGTAGCCACACAGGCTGTCATTACTTGTCAGTGTCATTGATGCATGTACAGTTGAAGTCGGAAGTTTACATACACTTAGGTTGAAGTCATTAAAACTCATTTTTCAACCACTCCACAGATTTCATGTTAACAAACTATAGTTTTGGCAAGTCGGTTAGGACATGTACTTTGTGCATGACACAAGTCATTCTTGCAACAATTGTTTACAGACAGACTATTTCACTTATAATTCACTATTTCACAATTCCCTTGGGCCAGAAGTTTACATACACTAAGTTGACTGCGCCTTTAAACAGCTTGGAAAATTCCGGAAAATATGTCATGGCTTTATAAGCGTCTGATAGAATAATTGACATGATTTGAGTCAATTGGAAGTGTACCTGTGGATGTATTTCAAGGCCTACCTTCAAACTCAGTGCCTCTTTGCTTAACATCATGGGAAAATCAAAATAAATCAGCCAAGACCTCAGAAAAACAATTGTAGACCTCCACAATTCTGATTCATCCTTGGGAGCAATTTCCAAACGCCTGAAGGTACCACGTTCATCTGTACAAACAATAGTACGCAAGTATAAACACCATGGGACCACGCAGCCGTCATACCGTTCAGGAAGGAGACGCGTTGTCTCCTAGAGATGAACGTACTTTGGTGTGAAAAGTGCAAATCAATACCAGAACAACAGCAAAGGACCTTGTGAAGATGCTGTAGGAAACAGGTACAAAAGTATCTATATCCACAGTAAAACCAGTCCTATATCGACATAACCTGAAAGGCAGCTCAGCAAGGAAGAAGCCACTGCTCCAAAACCGCCATAACAAAGCCAGACTATCTTTGGGAGAAATGTCCTCTGGTATGATGAAACAAAAATAGAACTGTTTGGCCATAATGACCATAGTTATGTTTGGAGGAAAAAGGGAGAGGCTTGCAAGCCGAAGAACACCATCCCAACTGTGAAGCATGGGGGTGGCAGCATCATGTTGTGGGGGTGCTTTGCTGCAGGAGGGACTGGTGCACTTCACAAAATAGATGGCATCATGAGGAAGGAAAATTATGTGGATATATTGAAGCAACATCTCAAGACATCATTCAGGAAGTTAAAGCTTGGTCGCAAATGGGTCTTCCAAATGGACAATGACCCCAAGCATACTTCCAAAGTTGTGGCAAAATGGCTTAAGGACAACAAAGTCAAGGTATTGGAGTAGCCATCACAAAGCCCAGACCTCAATCCTATAGGAAATTTGTGGGCAGAACTGAAAAAGCGTGTACGAGCAAGGAGGCCTACAAACCTCACTCAGTTAGCCCAGTTCTGTCAGGAGGAATGGGCCAAAATTCACCCAACTTATTGTGGGGAGCTTGTGGAAGGCTACCCGAAACGTTTGACCCAAGTTAAACAATTTAAAGGCAATGCTACCAAATACTAAATGAGTAAGTATATGTAAACTTCTGACCCACTGGGAATGTGATGAAATAAATAAAAGCTGAAATAAATCACTCTCTAATATTATTCTGACATTTCACATTCTTAAAATAAAGTTGTCCTAACTGACCTAAGACAGGAAATTTTACTAGGATTAAATGTCAGGAATTGTGAAAAACATACTTCAACTGTATGTGTGGAGATTTCCCTTCATAATGTATTGCCGTTCCAAGGTCCATGTTATTTAATATGTATTTTTTAGATTCTATTGAGCACTGTGTGGAGTCATGTGCTTAAGAAAATGAACATTTTTTAAGTGTTGCACCGTTCTAATGGTCTTCATTATTGATGAGCCTAAATTTGTGTGTTCTTTTTCATAAATCATTGAAAACGTAAGAACAATAGTGGTTTATATCTTGCCTTATCCGCGGGGGAGCGAGGCCTACGTGGTATGCTATTTTTCCAGTAGATCCTTAAAGGCTCATTAGGTCATCAGAACTAGCTTAAAGTATAATCATTCCTTTGTGGTGCTCCCTCTCTCCGACCTCTACACGTTAAGTCAATTACTACCAGCGCCTCAGCCACATTTGAATGATTGAGTATCGATCGCCACAAACACACGTGCATCGTACAGTATATCATCTCAACACTAGCACATTCACCACACACTGGTGGGGGGGTTGTTAAAAAAAAAAAAAGCGTAACACAATATCAACGCCTTGAGCACCACCAACCAACCTCCGCCATTGCTCGCAGACAGCCCTAGCAAGAAGTCGGGAGTCGGCCTGTGTGCAAATTCCCTATCTCGGTAACCCGAAGCGGGGACAGAATTCCTCGACATGCATTACCCAGGTAGCAGCAGAGGCGCTCACTCAGTACCTCACCAGTTCTGTTGTTCCTTGTGTTTCTGCTCAGCGATCAGTGGCGCCCAAAGGGAGTCTTTATTAGGAACATTTTCACAGAATAAAACCTTAACAGATTGCTTATTGATCGCTAGTGGAGCTGAGCTGTAAAAAAAAAAAAAAATTTGGAAAGGCTGTGGCCTCTCTCTATCCCCACTGCTGCAGGAACCAGGCTGCCTCACGCCACATTCCATCTCCCACAGCCATGCAATACTCTTCATCTCTTCACCCCCCGCGCACAGCCACTGAAGTGGCACTCTCATATATCACGCTCCACAGAATCACCTGTGTGTGTGTGTGTGTGTGCGCGTTTAGTATTGGCTTCGGATATTCTAGCCATCTTATTTAGGCTCACTCGAGTTGGCTGTGCATAGGTGTTCCTCAAGTTGAAAATATGGTTAAATTCTTATAATTTAATCTTTGACGACTCCTCACAGGAATGGTTGAAGGGACATTTTGAAGGCAGTCAATAAAATCTTCAAGTATTCTGTCCTGGCATTTTGAGAACTATTTGGCTCATGTGAAACATTGGATTTTAACTCTTACCAGATGCCAGTTCAGACTCCATGATTTTATTCTGGATAAAGAATATCATAGGGGTTTATAGGGGAAAACTATGACCAACTAACTCTGCAGTCAGGTTTAATAGAAAGAAAAGTAGTCCATTTTGGCATCAATTCTGCTCCTGGCATTCAGTTGCCGTCATTAAATGCACATTTGGTTTTGTATACAGTGTGTTAAAATTCTGAACCTTCGTTCCCTCAAAATATGTTTTTCTCTGTTCTCCAACTAAACAACTTTTTTCCATTGATAGCATCTGTTTCTTGTTCATTTTACCACAGTTTCTCACTTTATAGATTAAGCATTTTTCATGGATCAGATATTCTTTTGTTGAGCTACATGCAACCTCTGACTTGGGTTCTGTTTCTTGCACTGAGCTTGTAGATTTGTAGATTAATTACTTTGATAACATACTTATTTACTTGAGTTGCATCCTGAGGCAATATTCTATGTATTCAGCTTGACAGGGTACAGAAACAGTAGCTGCTGGTTCTGGTGTTTAGTGCTGGCTTTTGGTGGCAGTGGTTGGATCTCTGTCATCTGTCTGTCTGTCTCTGTCTGTCTTTGTCTCTCTTGCTCTGTCTCTCTGTCTCTCTCACTCTGTCTATCTGTCTCTCTCACTCTGTCTCTCTGTCTCTCTCTCTCTGCTGATGCACCTTGTTAATAAGATTCTTCTCTTGTGGAACTGTTAATTCATTACTCTCTTCCTTAGGGATGGGAGATTTATTTACTGCCAAGAGAAATCCATGATTTATTGATGGTTTGATGAATTGTTTCATTTCCTCTGTGTGTTATTGATAAGTGACTGGTGTTGTGTGTTTATTCCGTACATATATACAATTTGCATCTGCAAAACAAAGCTTTTGTGTTTATAGGATCACAGTTTTGTGAGGTCCTCCCTACCCAAATCTAATTTGAACTGGTGGATTATTTTACATGGAATTGTACATGTGTGAATGTGGGACAGTGCATAAAATTCCCAAAATAATTCCAGAAACCAGTTTTAACAGTTATGAATGTCATGAAAGTCACAATGAAAACACATTATAGCCTATAGATTTTTGGGAAGGCTTTCTTTACTCAGTTTTTCATCTTGAAAAAAAATGTATGTCCAAAGTTATGTTTTTTGGAAGGACCTCTACTACGGAAATGTTTGGATTTGACCTACTTTTTTTGTCATCAAGTCATGAATAATTTCTTAGTCAAGGCTGGACAGGAAATTCACACACAGTAAAGGGACTTCTCTTATGCCAGTAATGCACTAAATACGTTAAACAGATTTACACAATGACAAATGATTCCCACAAAAAATAATGACTTCCATAGAAATATCCCTCCCATTACCCATCTAGGTGGTAAATGCCGAACTTGCATCCCTCAAATTTAGGTGCACTTAAAGGGCCCATTTGAAGTGGTTAATGGAGATTATGGAAATTGCCGCTGGCTAAAACGCTCGTAGTGGAAATGAAAGGCAATGAGTAGAGTGTGGGCTAGGAGGACGAGAATAAATAAATAAGTAAATAACCAAAAAATGTATATGACGCACCCAAATCGACTGCAATGTGAGAGGGGATGGGGCCGTGATCCTGTTAGGTGGCAGGTGAGGGAGAGCTCCAGAGGGGGCTGTGTGAGACCGAGTAGGGGTAGATGGTTCTGTGGGTGGGGCAGTTTAGGGTGTTCGCTCTGTTTATGTGCTGCTCACTGTCCATCGTTTAGCCTCTTAGCTACTCCCTCCTTGGGTGATTAGAGCTGATATTGTGTTCAGGTCTTTGGTGATTAGAGCTTATATTGTGTTCAGGTCTTTGGTGATTAGAGCTGATATTGTTTTTGGGTCTTTGGTGATTAGAGCTGATATTGTGTTCAGGTCTTTGGTGATTAGAGCTGATATTGTGTTCAGTTCTTTGGTGATTAGAGCTGATATTGTGTTCAGGTCTTTGGTGATTAGAGCTGATATTGTGTTTAGGTCTTTGGTGATTAGAGCTGATATTGTTTTTGGGTCTTTGGTGATTAGAGCTGATATTGTTTTTGGGTCTTTGGTGATTAGAGCTGATATTGTGTTCAGATCTTTGGTGATTAGAGCTGATATTGTTTTTGGGTCTTTGGTGATTAGAGCTGATATTGTTTTTGGGTCTTTGGTGATTAGAGCTGATATTGTGTTCAGGTCTTTGGTGATTAGAGCTGATATTGTGTTCAGTTCTTTGGTGATTAGAGCTGATATTGTGTTCAGGTCTTTGGTGATTAGAGCTGATATTGTTTTTGGGTCTTTGGTGATTAGAGCTGATATTGTTTTTGGGTCTTTGGTGATTAGAGCTGATATTGTGTTCAGGTCTTTGGTGATTAGAGCTGATATTGTGTTCAGTTCTTTGGTGATTAGAGCTGATATTGTGTTTGTGGTTTTGACAACACACCTCTTTTGTTTCTGTTAGATTTAATCATGAACAAATGTGACCACTTAATAACGATTTGATGATATTACACTCTTCAAAAGTGTTAGGTGGTAGAAAGGAATCCAACGGACGTGCTAAAAGAAGAACCAAACATTTGGTATTTAATCAGTCACACACAACTCTGAAAGAGTTGAAATAATATCTGACTGGTCTTAAGTCTTAATTGCCTGTACTACATTTCCAAAGTAAGCATGCTGCCTAATGAGGTTTACGTTTGGAAAAGTTTACTTTGCAGGTCCAGCGCTGGCCCGTCCTAGTTTGCCACAAACATTGTGCCCTAGGCTCAGGGACCGTCGGAGAGTTCATTATGGATGGGAGCCCAGCCTTACCTTTATTGGCTGGTTGATTGCCTATAGGACTGAGCAGGCACAAACCATTTAACATGCTGCACAAACCATTTAACATGCTGTGCCGTTTAAAAAAGCCCTTGCTTGTTTAATTACAGAGAGTAGGCAGGGCCTCAACAGTTTTACAGCGGCTGGCCGTGCAACCTGGCAGACAAGCTGGCAAATATAATTACTAATGAGAGGATCCTTTTGGTCGAAAATTCGCTAGCCACGATTTCATTGTGTCCAACAGCCTGATCTTTAAAGCCCGTAATAAAGAGATGCTCTGCTTTTTTGACACCACACTCCACAAAGAAAATCCTGCAGGCTATTGTCCAGTCATGTGGTCAAGTCCTGCAAAGAAAGGCCTGTTAAGCTGCAGCTGGCCCAGAACAGAGGCACGTCTTGCTCTTCATTGTAATCAGAGGGCTAATATTAATACTATGTATGCCAGTCTCTCTTGGCTAAGAGTTGAGGAAAGACTGACTACGTCACTTCTTGTTTTTATAAGAAACATTAATGTGTTTGACATTCCAAATTGTTTGCATAGTCATAAGTATTCATACCCTTTGCTACGATAGTTGAAATTGAGCGCAGGTGCATCCTGTTTCCATTGATCATCCTTGATGTGTCTACAACTTGATTTGACTCCACCTGTGGTAAATTCAATTGATTGGACGTGATTTGAAAAGGCACACACCTGTCTATATAAGGTCCCGCAGTTGACAGTGCATGTCAGAGCAAAAAAACAATTTGAAGGAATTATCCGTAGAGCTCCGAGACAGGATTGTGTCGAGACACAGATCTGCAGCGTTGAAGATTCCCAAGAACACAGTGGCCTCCATCATTCTTAAATGGAACCACCAAGACTCTTCCTAGAGCTGGCTGGCTGCCTGGCCAAACTGAGCAATCAGGGGAGAAGGGCCTTGGTCAGGGATGTGACAAGAACCTGATGGTCACTCTGACAGAGCTCCAGAGTTCCTCCGTGGAGATGGGAGAACCTTCCAGAAGGACAACTATCCTGCAGCACTCCACCAATCAGGCCTTTACGGTAGCGTGGCCAGAAAACCCCTGAGAAACAAGATTCTCTGGTCTGAAGAAACCAAGATTTAACTCCTTGGACTGAATACCAAGCGTCACGTCTGGAGGAAACCTGGCGCCATCCCTATGGTGAAGCATGGTGGTGGCAGCACCATGCTGTGGGGATTTTTTTCGGCGGCAGTGACTGGGAGACTAGTCAGGATCGAGGGAAAGATGAACAGAGCAAAGTACAGAGAGATCCTTGATGAAAGCCTGATCCAGAGCGCTCAGCACCTCAAACTGGGACGAAGGTTCACCTTCCAACAGGACAACGACTCTAAGCACACAGCGAAGACAACACAGGAGTGGCTTTGGGACAAGTCTCTGAATGTCCTTGAGTGGCCTAGCCAGAGCCCGGACTTGAACCCGATCAAACAACTCTAGAGAGGCCTGAAAATAGCTATGCAGCAATGCTCCCCATCCAATCTGACAGAGCTTGAGAGAATCTGCAGAGAAGAATGGGAGAAACATCCCAAACACAGGTGTGCCAATCTTGTAGTCATACCCAAGAAGACTCAAGGCTGTAATCGCTGTCAAAGGTGTTTCACCAAAGTACTGAGTAAAGGGTCTGAATACTTATGTAAATGTGATATTTCTGTTTTTTGCTAAACATTTCTAAAAACCTGTTTTTGCTTTGTCATTATGGGGTATTGTGTGTAGATTAATAAGGGGGAAAAAACGATTTAAAACATTTTAGAATAAGGCCGTAACGTAACAAAATGTGGAAAAGGTCAAGGGGTCTGAATACTTTCCGAATGCACTGTATGTGTAACTGATAGATGCACACACACACACTACATGTTAATGTTTTTAAATGTATGTCAATTGTAAAGTGTTTTGTCTGTAATGCATTTTTTGTTATATGTCGGACCCCAGTAAGACTAGAGGTCGCCATTGGCGTCACCATGGGGATCCTAATCAATCTAATCAAAACCAAGTGATCCTATCGATGTTTTAGTGCAAGGGAAGTATAATTATCCTACTGAGATCTGACCTACCCAGTGCCTTCTAGAAATAAATGAGGGTGTCTAGAAGTCCATACAAGATGTAGGTCAGGTGTCATTCTAGGTACACGTATGCAATCCACAACTTAAACTACAGAAATAAACACAGACCAAGCTGTCTGGTTTGCCGGCAGCAGACATTTAAATGCCAATGACGGATGATCTTACACGTACGTACTTTATGTCTCCGATATAAGCTGTAATAATGTCGGAGGAGGAACGTAAACATTCCCTGACCTTGCTTTACTGCCGCCCACTTACCCTTTCCTGAGGAGCCACCATTGCTGAGGAGAAAACTATTTTATGTTGAGTGCTAACACAAGGTCAAGGCTTCACCATGAAGGAGATTGGTCAGTAAGAGGGGCTACATTAAACATTACACTGTTTAATGCTCTACAGGCCAAAGATGGAGACGTAATGAGAGGAATCATGGCTGTACAACTGCAAGTTGGAAACAATATAAAATCCAATCGGAGGGGGGAAAAACGCATAGCTTCACTATAATTCATTTAATAAGCCTACCTAGATTCGTTACAATTACAATGGCAGCGTTCTTCTTGGGATGTAACATTTAAACCAGAAAATATTAAACTGTACTCCCCCAACCGGATCTGTAACAATGTTATAAAGGAGAAAAACTCATTATAAACTATTATCTGTGTTTACTATGATGTAAAACCGTTGAAGCAGATTAATTATTCATGCTGATATGCATTATTAAAACGCATGCTGGTGTTGTGCTGCTGTGATGGAGTGTCCGTTGTTATGCAGTAGGCAATTTTTGCACATCGAGCAGCGTCAAGTGTAACCAGTTCAGTTAGGTGCAAGTAAGTCGTTTTTAGTCTCCAGATTTGTGCAATTTGAAATAACGTCAAAGCATTCTCTTGAATATCCTGTTTGTTGTCCTCATTGTATTCTATAGAACTCTCAACATCCTGCTGTGATTGGCTAATGTGAAAGCTTCATGCCCTTAGAATTCCTGTACTGTTATGATGTTTGCATCGTAGTTCAACCAACCAGTATCAGCAACTGTGTGTTGTCGGGCAAAAGTACCGGCCTCCATCACCCCATCCATTCAAATTAGCTTGCTTGCGGGTCTCTTAACCAATCAACTACAATATCTCTCAAACCTACAGAACCGTAGTGCGTAGGGGATCTGACCAGAGGCCTATTGCTCTGGACTTCATCATGTGCCAGTCCAATTACTCTACCTCATCTCAATGGAAATATTCAATCAACTTGCGGGTATCTTAGACCAGGCCCAGTTTCTTGCCATTATACTGAAGTTGTTAGAAGTTGAATTAAGAGCCTTGAGTTGGTCCACCAGCAACTGAAATCCCAGTCATATGATTGGCTGGGAGCTGTTCTGAACAGCCAGTAGTAATTTATGACGAGGGAGCTGCAGCACTAGTAGGCCCCATCATGCTTTGGATCGGCCTGCATTTTAAAGTGTGTGTGTGTGTGTGTGTGTATTGAGATGTGAATAAATGTGTGAATGTGTATAATTCTGTTTGTGTGTGTGTGTTGTTGCGGCCCTCTTTTCCTTTTATCCACTCATTCACAGTCCAGCCCTCCTGCCTGATAAATGAACACTAATCTGTTTGAAGAGAGCATCAACTGGCCGTACAGAAGAACAGGGCAGAAGACTGAGAAGGAGTGTGTTGCAAATGTAAAACAGCCAAAGACACCTTGTTCTGTCAGCCTCACTTCAAAGTCAATGCCTGTATAAACACACACACACACACACACACACACACACACACACACACACACCACACCACTATTCGGTGATACAGCCCGACAGGATGCTCTCAATGGTGCATCTGTAAAAGTTTGTGAGGTCAAGACGAATTTCTTCAGCTTCCTGAGGTTGAAGAGGCACTCTTGCGCCTTCTTCACCACACTCTCTGTGTGGGTGTACCATTTCAGATTGTCAGTTTACGCCACATATAGTCAGTGAGGTTGTTGAAAAATAACTCAGAATATATTTCTGTACCCGTGTATTTCAGTCTCTCTGCTCCATAGACAGTAACTCAGCGGTATCAAAGTCACCCCCCTGCGTGCTAGTGCCCTGTGATTAGGTACTTGGCTAGTGGTTAGGTACTTGGCTAGTGTTTAGGTAATCACCTAGTGTTTAGGTAATCGGCTAGTGTTTAGGTAATCACCTAGTGGTTAGGTACTTGGCTAGTGGTTAGGTAATTGGCTAGTGGTTAGGTAATCACCTAGTGGTTAGGTACTTGGCTAGTGGTTAGGTACTTGGCTAGTGGTTAGGTAATCGGCTAGTGGTTAGGTAATCACCTAGTGGTTAGGTACTTGGCTAGTGGTTAGGTACTTGGCTAGTGGTTAGGTAATCACCTAGTGGTTAGGTAATCACCTAGTGGTTAGGTAATTGGCTAGTGGTTAGGTAATCACCTAGTGGTTAGGTACTTGGCTAGTGGTTAGGTAATCGGCTAGTGGTTAGGTAATCACCTAGTGGTTAGGTACTTGGCTAGTGGTTAGGTAATCACCTAGTGGTTAGGTACTTGGCTAGTGGTTAGGTAATTGGCTAGTGGTTAGGTAATCACCTAGTGGTTAGGTACTTGGCTAGTGGTTAGGTAATCACCTAGTGGTTAGGTACTTGGCTAGTGGTTAGGTAATTGGCTAGTGGTTAGGTAATCACCTAGTGGTTAGGTACTTGGCTAGTGTTTAGGTAATCGGCTAGTGGTTAGGTACTTGGCTAGTGGTTAGGTAATTGGCTAGTGGTTAGGTAATCACCTAGTGGTTAGGTACTTGGCTAGTGGTTAGGTACTTGGCTAGTGGTTAGGTACTTGGCTAGTGGTTAGGTAATCGGCTAGTGGTTAGGTAATCGGCTAGTGGTTAGGTAATCACCTAGTGGTTAGGTACTTGGCTAGTGGTTAGGTACTTGGCTAGTGGTTAGGTAATTGGCTAGTGGTTAGGTAATCGGCTAGTGGTTAGGTAATCACCTAGTGGTTAGGTAATTGGCTAGTGGTTAGGTAATCACCTAGTGGTTAGGTACTTGGCTAGTGGTTAGGTAATTGGCTAGTGGTTAGGTAATCACCTAGTGGTTAGGTACTTGGCTAGTGGTTAGGTAATTGGCTAGTGGTTAGGTACTTGGCTAGTGGTTAAGTCATCGGCTAGTGGTTAGGTAATTGGCTAACACAAATCGGCTGTGAAAATGCGTCTTCCTGCGCTCTCTGAACCAAAGCTACTGGCTGTGTCTGAATATCCATACTAGCGTACTACATACTTAAACTGCATACTCATTTTGGCATTTGATCTAGTAGAATTCACTCGTCTTTTCCAACTCACGTGTTTGACAACAGCTGATAATCCGATACATTTACGTGCTGTACCAAAATGAAGAATGAGTTAATGCTCAGCAGCCTCCACTGCTACACTTGTTTTTCAACACTTGCTCTGAAAGATTGACGGCTCAGAGGACTTTTTTCCCCTTCTGAATAACGCAGTGTCCGTCAATGGTAACTGCCTCTCTATTAGGCTTGGGCAGTATCCAGATTGTCATACCTTTATACCGACCTTGTGCCATACCGGGATATTCGGTAATACCGGCACTGAACACAAGGCGCGCTGTTTTCAACCCCTCACTGATTCTCTGTTATCCGATGGTTAGCAATGCTAACAAGTACATGTAAAATTCCATAGAGAATGTTAACTAAATGCTAACAAGCACATTTTATAAATATATCATAATATATTGCATTTAGTAGTAGCTTTTACCCATAGCGACTTACAGTCATGCCTGCATACATTTTATATATGTATGCAGGCATGACTGTTCCCAGAAATTGAACCCAATATCATTGGTGTTGCTAAAAAAATGCTACTCACAGTTTTCTGCACGAACAAAACAAATATTACACAGCAAGGCTCTTGATCCAGGAGGGGATTCTCTGCTGTTACAAAGCGAAGCATGATTTTGGAAGAAGCTAACCACTTAGCTAGATACTGTAGCTAACTAGCTACAAAATGTGTAGATCAAACTGTACAGCATTTTGCAAATTTTAGACAGTTAACTTAATAGTTATAGCTGGCAAACATTTAGTTGTGAATGCCATACTGTAACTAGATCACCTGGCGCGTGCAGCACAACAGTGAGTGGCTCACAAGGCTATGGTCTCTCGTCGTTGTGTACCACGTGACTGGGGACTACCGGTAAGCTTCATAATTAACCATTTTTTAAAATCATATCTCCTAACGTATTGCACAAGTTGACTGCAGGTATTTACTTAAAAAGTACATCAGTTCACTGCAGCTAGCAACTGGAACGAGCTGCAACAAACACTCAAACTGCAGCTAGCGACTGAAACGAGCTGCAACAAATTTATTTATATTTTTAATCCCAGCCCCCATCCCCGCAGGAGGCCTTTTGCCTTTTGATAGGCCGTCATTGTAAATAAGAATTTGTTCTTAACTGACTTGCCTAGTTAAATAAAGGTTAAATGAAATAAAATGAATAAACATTTGGGATTAGCCCAGTGAGAAGACCCTGGGTGGTGTTCATTAAATGTTTTTCTCTACTGCAAGATGTATAAATAATGCATGGAGTCTTCCCATGTGAATATGCATTGGGAAAAGGAAGGTTTCAATGTCAAGTGAAGGCATGCAGCTCTTCGCTGAAGATATTGGATAGTGTTGTGTCGTGCGTTCCATGATTGCGTCGTCAAAGATAAGATTATTTTGAATAATGTGTCAAGCACTTGTCAGAAAACCCCTCAATTTATGATGCTTTCAGTCATAAATGAAACAGGTCTATATTTAACAGTTCTCCAAGATGGCGGCTGTATTTTCCCAACCTCTCTTTGCACCCCTAATCCCTGTGTGTCTGAGCCTGTGACCTGGGCTTTCCTGGGGAGACAGGCTTCTTGAGAAAAGCAGGCTGCGACCTGGGCTTTCCTGGAGAGAGGCTTCATGAGAAAAGTGTGCTGTGACCTGGGCTTTCCTGGAGAGACAGGCTTCATGAGAAAAGCAGGCTAGTTGATGAAAAACAGAGATGAACTTTGATGGGGGCTTCGCTTCTTTCTTGCCTTCTCCATTCTGTCCACCCCCCTCCCTTCTCTCCCTCCCTCCCCAACCTGTTGAGATACAGGCTGAAAAGCGTTTCTCCCCTCCACACCCCAACCCCTCCTTTACGTCTTCATGCTAACAAGTGCTCCCAGGTGGGTGTTGCCATGGAGATTTTCCCCTGGCTGCCGTGGCGATGAGCTTGGGGCGGAACGGGGAGCAGGTTTTCTGAAGACAGCTGAAGCCCCTTCCTTGCCCTCCGGTCTCTCTCTCTCTCTCTCTGTCTCTGTCTCTCTGTCTCTGTCTCTCTCATATGTATGTGGTATTTACCTGCAGTACCCTCCTCCAGGCATTCTGGGGTCTGTTGTTACTGTTGTTACATTGGGACCCAGCTCTCTAACTGTCTATCACACAGTTGTATTGTAATGACCAGTGCAACATGTTTTGTTAAATCAAGTGACTAACAGAATATACAGTAATTGAAACCGTAGTTTGTGAGGGTCTTAGGGGCCAAGCCGAATTTCTTCAGCCTCCTGAGGTCGAAAAGGCGCTCTTGCGCCTTCTTCACCACACTCTCTCTGTGGGTGTACCATTTCAGATTGTCAGTTTACGCCACATATAGTCAGTGAGGTTGTTAAAAAATAACTCTGAATATATTTCTGTACCCGTGTATTTCAGTCTCTCTGCTACATAGACAGTACCTCAGCGGTATCAAAGTCACCCCCCTGTGTGCCAGTGCCCTGTGATTAGGTAAATGGAAAAATTCATGAATGAGTTAACGCAACCATGCATTAGATGACACATTCAGAGTACTATTTTCTAAATTTCACATACTATAAAACTTAATTTTCTTTGCACATGTAGTGTAGAAAATCCCCATCGACTGACGATGAGGGGTCACCAAATGTTATATGTAGAAATTAATAATAATAGTAATAATACTGTATATGCATCACATTATCATGTGAATGCTATAGGCCCATAATCGTATCCAGTGGGTATAGCCAAGGTTGCGAGTCTTGCTTCATCACTAGGAATACTATAAGATGCACGTGTCTAGGTTTACCCTTATGCAATTATTAAGAGGTTGAAGAACAAAGAGCTAATATCTTGCAATTGATGTCTTAGCATTGGATTATTGAGTTAAACTTAGCTCAGAGATGCACAGTTAGAGACCAAGCATATATGCTATGTATATTGTGAATAACATTTACCATTAGACATTTCACCAAATAATAATTCAAGGAATATTAGTCTGAAATGTGAGGGCTACGGTTCGTATCCATTTAAAAGTAGTCAGATTTACAACAGTTATAATACAATTAACAAATGGTACAGACTAAGTCTTAACGGCATAGAAAATTCACCACGATGACATACTAACGTACAACAGGATGGCCCAAAATATGAAAACAATGTCATGAGAACAACACACACATTCTTGGGTCTAATCATCACAACTATTATCTAAATTATACAGGCGTACCTCTGTGCCGCTCCTCTTTGAACTGTCCGCCCTCCGACAAACAGAATAACACAGTTTCTCTGTAACAATACATCCATAGGATGTATTGAACATATAAAAAATCATAGCTCTTTATGAACTCTTGAAACAATCTAAACAATTTAATTCACAGAGCCTCTCCTGGCGTCAGTCACCCTAAGACTTCTGTGGGAACATCTATCGAGATTGCCACAGATAAGGTGTGTTTGACCCCTGTGATAACCCACAGATGGTCTGTCATTCAAATAATGCCATAAAAATCGTGATTGAGTCATCACGCTGTGCTCCCACGCTAGCCAGTCGCTAGTCAAGTATCAACTTCTCTCATTCATCCACTATACATACACTAGTATAGTACGCTAGTATGGGTATTCGGACACAGCCATTGTCTCTCTCTCTCTGCCCAAGTAATAAGTAACAAGTCCTCTACCCAACCCTTTATTCCAGGTTCCCTCCCTCCCCTTCTCTCTCGCTCTCTCTCTCAAGACAATTCCCCTTAAGGCTCTGCCCAGAGGTAGAGCGAGTGAGAGGGGAGGATAGAGGATGAAATAGAGATGTACAGAGCAGGGTTCACTCATGAATTTCAACAATCTTCAAGTTATGGAGTTGAAATTAAACAGTTTGGACTGAAATTCTATATTTGTAAATTTCCCAATTAATGGAATTGTTTTGAATCATCTTGTATTTCTGTATTTCCAGTATAGCTAAGATGTCTGAACAGTGACATGATCAACTTGAAGCCTGAGGGGATTGAATTTGAACTTGTGGAATTGTTGGGGATAATATTGAATTGGGAATTGAAGGGGAGTTGGGGAAGCAAAGGGAGTTAATTGCAGCATGCTCATGGTAGGTCTAGATGTGTCTTAGAAGAGGTGATTGGTCAATTCTCTCCATTGTCCAATCAATGGTGGCTGTTCCACCATGACCAATAAAAGATAGGGAAAGAGATACTCCATAGGTTTCTACTGTATTGGTTTCACACATTAACATCCTTTCAGCTTAGTGGCTACGACGGAAGGAACCAAAGATGCAGAACTTTCCCTTAGATTGAAAGAGTTTATATAGATTAGGTTGCTTACATCGGCAAAGCCAAGTTTATATTGATCCGTGCATTATGGTTGTGGGTAGTGGTGTGTAGAGAGCAATGAATAAAGATCAGGAGCTGGATCAGGGACTGTAGGAGGTGGGTTGACGCTTTGAATATACATTCTATCATTTTGTATGAAGTATGTAATATATAACACACATTACATGTCACACATTTCGAATCAAGGTTTCACTGAGAACTCACATTGAAACACATTTGGTATGTTTTGCTTTTGGAGCTGGCAGGTCTGCCCTGTTCCCCCTGCGGTGGACAAGAGCTCACGACGGCTGCTCGCAAAGTGCTTTCTGGTGCATTGTGGGTAGTTGGCAGTTGGCATCATGGGCATCCCCTCTGTCCCTCTCACTCTTGTCGCCCTCTCTGTCGCCTAAAGGTTGAAATTACGTTCTCCCGATGAGGTTTTAATGACCCTCTACGAACCCCCTCCCAGTCCACCCCTCTGTCATCCTTGGCTTCCAGACTGGAGGGGAAAAGGGGTGGGGGCGATGTCACTGTCGGTAGACCTTCTGGCCAAGGGAAATAGCTTTCTATTCGATGCATAGAAGCAGGCCCCCCATCTGTCCCTCCCCACCTAGCCCTCTCTGTTAGCATGTGAAAACATTACAGTTACGTCTACTGTATATGCATCATCTGTATAACACTGCTCCCAGACTAGAGAGTTGGGCATGTAACCGAAAGGTTGCTGGATTGAATCCCGGAGCTGACAAGGTAAAAATCTGTTGTTCTGCCCCTGAACAAGGCAGTTAACCCACTGTTTCTACGCCGTCATTGTAAATAAGAATTTGTTCTTAACTGACTTGCCTAGTTAAATAAAGGTTAAAAAATAAAATATTTTCAGCTCAAATTGGTCTTAAATGCAGAGAGAACTAAACAAATGGTATTCTCAAGATGAAGAAAGCAAAGCAACCCCCTAGTCTGCCTCAGATAGTCACTCAGCAAAAGAAAGCAGTGGAGGTGGTGTCATCATACAAGTACTGAGGATTTCACCATGATGAAGCTCTGTCTTTTAAGCCCTACATTCAACAGCTCACTAAAAAGCTTCAACTTAAGCTGGGATTTCACTTAAGGAAAGTCTTCTTTTTCATTTCAACCTAGAAAAGAGCTTGTTGCAGCGACGTTTTTGCATTTGTTGGACTGTGGTGACATTCTGTATATGAATGCTCAAGGTCTTACCTGCACACACTAGATATACTCTACTGTGCTGCTCTGAGATTTGTAAACAAACACAAGACATCTTAAACATCACTGTACCTTATCAGTTAGAAGGACAGCCATCTTTAACTGTCAGGTCACAGACTCACTGGTACAGACCCACTGGGCATAGACGTCAGTTCAACGTCTATTTATGATTTAAGTTTGGTTGAGTTATCAACTAGTGTGAATTCAACATGAAATAAACAAAAAATGTCATTGGATTTTGGTTTAAAGTTGGACAGGGATGGTCTGAGATCACAGAACTGTATTTTATATAATGTTCCCAACACAAGAACGAGGGTCTGGTAAGAGTGCTTTTAGTTTGCTGCCCCATCATCTCGGAACACTTTGCAGAAGGATTTAAAACTAGATCATTTTATTCTGATTGATTATTTTAAATCCCGGGTTGTAGAGCTGCTGACCACTGACTGCACAGCAGTTAAAACAAAGTGTTTTCCCCATCACTGTTTGAGCAAGGCACATAACCCTTGTTTGGTGGGTGCTGTACTACTATGGCTGACCCTTTAAAACAACACATTTCACTGCACCTATCCAGTGTATGTGATAATAAAACATTTAAAAAGAAAATAAATGTAACCACTCTTAAATTCAAAGACAGAGCTATGGATGCAAGGACTGACAAAGTCCACGATATCAAAAGTATAGTTAATTAGTGTTTGTTTACATTTACTTTGTTTACAAACATTGGAGTAAAACAAACTTATATTTTCGATTCTGATGGGGTACGACAGTTGAACTTACGAGGCATTTACAAGTTATATTCTTCAACAATCAATGGGTATATATAATTAATGAATGATTCCAAAAATGGATGTAGCAACTGCTGATTGCCTCTTTAAGCTCTCTTATGCACTTTGCACTGTTTTAACTTCCATGTATTGTTATGTTTATGTTTTGTTGTGTCGGTTGTGTTACTTTATGAATGCAGCTCTCTTGACCAGGTTTCACTTGAAAAAGAGATGTCAATGTGACTTCTCTGGTTAAATTCATGAAGAATAAACATCAATAAATAAAAGCATACTCTGCACTTTCCAACCCAACCTCTGCACACGGCTACAACACAGTCTACACACACACACACACACACACACACACACACACACACACACAGGCTGCACACAGAGTCTAAAGCTACAATTTCGATACAAATACCTGTCGTTGAAATTACAAACTAATTTGTGGATTATTAGGTTTTTACATTGTGTATAAAGCACTCTGTCCTATTGAGATGTATTACTTTGAAAATTGTAAACTGTCTCTTCAAGAATGTAAAGTCTCTGGCTCTCCTGAAGAAGCTATCCCTTTACCATTCTTTCTGTGTTACCAAATGTTTGGATATACTGGTAAAGTTACCAGGTTGTTAGCTAGCTAGCTAATGAGGTAACATGAGGTTGTTAGCTAGCTAGTTATTGAGGTAACATGATTAAACAAGTTGTTAATGTGTTTGGATGTACTGGTAAAGTTACCAGGTTGTTAGCTAGCTAGCTAATGAGGTAACATGAGTAAACAAGTTGTTCATGTGTTTGGATATACTGGTAAAGTTACAAGGTTGTTAGCTAGCTAGCTAATGAGGTAACATGAGTAAACAAGTTGCAAGGTTGTTAGCTAGCTAGCTAATGAGGTAACATGAGTAAACAAGTTGCAAGGTTGTTAGCTAGCTAGCTAATGAGGTAACATGAGTAAACAAGTTGCAAGGTTGTTAGCTAGCTAGCTAAAGAGGTAACATGAGTAAACAAGTTGTTAAAGGCGAGTTAGTAGTCTCTCTCTCACACTCTCACACACTCTCTCTCTAGCTCCACCTCTAGATTCCCCACCCTCTCTCTCTCGCTTCAAAAAGAGAAACTAAGGGGAAAATCTTATTCCCCCAAACACCCTCTCATCTCCCTGCAAACACCCTCTCATCTCCCCCCAAACACCCTCTCATCTCCCCCCAAACACCCTCTCATCTCCCCCCAAACACCCTCTCATCTCCCCCAAACACACTCTCATCTCCCTCCAAACACCATCTCATCTCCCTGTTTCACGTTCGTTCTTTTTCTCTGTCCCCGAGTTTGATGAGAAAGGAGAGGGGATTTACAGTTCTTTAGTTGTTGCTTGTTGTTGTTGATTTGGTTTTAGTATAATTTGTCCTATTGTGTGTAGTTGCCATTTCTCACACTCTTTAAACAAGTTCCTTTTGAACATAAGGTAGGGTCCAAGTAGACTAATTGAAAAATATGGGGCTACCATATGCCCAAATGAATTATGTAGCCTATTATCATCATCCAAACTTCTCAGTCTGTTAGGAAGCACAGAAATGCTGCTGAAGTATCCAGGTGCATGATAATTAAAAAAAAACAATTTTCACTGAGGGATTTTTAAAATCTCTGCTATTCACATTCATTCAAATTAACATTGGGAGTGTGCATGCTTACACCTAGGAATAATAGATTTGCTAAACGTATTGGCAATCTCAATGAGTTGAACTGAGGTGTCTCATTATTCTGACATTTCAAATCCTTAAAATAAAGTGGTGATCCTAACTGACCTAAGACAGGGAATTGTTACTAGGATTAAATGTCAGGAATTGTGAAAAACTGAGTTTAAATGTATTTGGCTAAGGTGTATGTAAACTTCCGACTTCAACTGTATACCACTCACTTCAGAGGTGGAAGACTCAGTTGAAGGGAAACTAAACTACGGAATCTACCTTTAAGGTACTAAAGGTAGATTCCACAATATGACATCCTTGTAGACAATGGGACGACTTCCTGCTTATAGACATCAACAAGAACATAATAATATATCTACTTCAAATACCACTTATACTTTTTCACATTTAAACCCACTTCCTTTATCTAACCTCTCTCTCTCTCTCTCTCTCTCTCTCTCTCTCTCCACCTCTAGCTCCACCTCTAGATTCCCCACCCTCTCTCTTTCTCTGTGTGTTTACGTGGTACAATGATAGGGCCCATGAATAATGCATGGACTCCGTGGCCAGCCAGCTTTCTGCATACGCTACAAGGGTTAGTGACTACAAGGGTTAGTGACGGTTCGGAGAGAGGGGGGAGAGGGGATAGGAGAGGAGTGGAGAGGGGTATTGGAAGCCAGGCTATAAAGGCGGAACCTAACCAAAAATCTGGGAAGGCAGGAGAGATGCTTGCTGTTTAGCATTGTAGATACCCCTGGAGAGTTGTTCTCTCTCTCTCGCTCTCTCTCTCTGTTCTCACTTTCTACAGTTCTTTTTATGCTCTCTGTCTAACTTTCTATATCTTCTCTCTCTCTCTCTCTCTCTCTCTCTCTCTATCTCACTGTCTCTCTCGCTCTCTCTCTGTCAAATTCAATTTAAGGAGCTTTATTGGCATGGGAAACATGTGTTTACATTGCCAAAGCAAGTGAAATAGATACAACTAAAGTGAAAAAAACAATAAAGTAAATGAACAGTAAACATTACGCTCACAAAAGTTCCAAAAGAATAACATTTCAAATGTCATATTATACCTACAGTATATACAGTGTTGTAATTATGTCTCTCTCTCTGTCTCTCGCTCTCTCTCTCTCTGTCTCTCGCTCTCGGTTTCTCTCTCTGTTTCTCTCTGTCTCTCTCTCTCTCGCTCTCTCTCTCTGTCTCGCTCTCTCTCAGTCTCTCTCTCTGTCTCTCTCTCGGTCTCTCGCTCTCTCTCTGTCTCGCTCTCTCTCAGTCTCTCTCGGTCTCTCTCTCTCGGTCTCTCTCTCTCTCTCGGTCTCTCTCTCTCTCTGTCTCTCTCTCTCTCTCTCTCTCGGCCTCTCTCTCTCTGTCTCTCTCTCTCTTTCTCTCTCGGTCTCTCTCTCTGTCTCTCTCTCCGGTCTCTCTCTCAGTCTCTCTCTCGGTCTCTCTCTCCGGTCTCTCTCTCGGTCTCTCTCTCTGTCTCTCTGTTTTCTCCCTCTTCTCTGTATTAGGATGAATGATGAGTTAGCAGACAAATTAGCCTCAGATGATCCTGAGCTTGATTTTACACTTGTGCAATCAATACCTGTGTGGCCTATTTCTGAGTCAGCTTGCCCTATATGTAATTTGATATTATTCACATCTTCTATGCCTTCGAATGCTGATACACCCTTACATGTGGCGTTCAGGCTGATATGGAACCTAATGTATGGGTCAACACTTGAATAGATGGCGTAACAGTGCAGACGTGTATTTTGTTTTGTCCCGTCTCGTCTCGTGTAAATAGTTTGTAATTTGTCTTTCCATACATTTTTATTTGTTCCCGATTTACCCCTCCTGCAAGCCACCTACCCAACGTGAAACGGGTCAAATATCGGGTCAAATATCCGTGTTTTTCCACTATTTAACCGAACCGCAGTCAATAGTTAGCATGCTAGCTAGCTTGCTAACCTTCCATCGCTAACCACTGCTAGTGGTCATCACCTCCGCTCTGGCTGATCAGCCAGCTTTCAGTTCGGACAATATTGGCCAGTCTGCTCAGCGCGCTACCAACCCAGCGCTTATCGGACTGCGTTCCCTTCCACTTTACCGGATTTCCACTGAAAGTACCGGACCACCACACCGGATCATCACAGCTAGCTAGCTGCATTTGACTGACCGATGTTTATAGCTAAGCTCCATTGCGTACATGCTTCCAATGCTAGCGTGAGCTAGGCTCATATCCCGGACAGCCAACGTGTGCTAGCTACTCTCCCGGGCTCCAGTACCTTATCAACCTACCTGGACCTTTCTACTGTCGACACGGAGCCCCACCGAGCCACCGTGACTGGTCTGCCGACGTAATTGTCCGACGTGGTCTCAACAGGGTTCTCCTCTGCGACGCCGCCGAAGATTCATCTGCTAGCTCCGGCCTGCTAGCCCAAGCCTGCTAGCCCAAGCCTGCTAGCCCAAGCCTGCTAGCCCAAGCCTGCTAGCCCAAGCCTGCTAGCCCAAGCCTGCTAGCCCAAGCCTGCTAGCCCAAGCCTGCTAGCCCAAGCCTGCTAGCCCAAGCCTGCTAACACTCTGAACGCCGTGCCATTGAATTTGATTCCCCGGCTCACCACTTTGCTTTTTCATCGGATCCCACGCTTGTTCAGCTCCACAGCTGATGCCTGCAGGACTGTTTGGTTTTATGTTATTTATTTCTGTTTAACTACCAGGCCTCAGGTCCTGTGTGTAGTACATCACTTTTTCTAACTGACCCTCTTTTGTCCATCCATCTCCATTACCCGTCGTTGTCTTAGCTCTCTTAATTAACTGTCATTTTATTTATTTTATGTTCTGCCCCTTATTTCATTATGCCTTGTCTGTTGTTGTTTAGGTTAGCTATTATTGTTTTATTTCACTGTAGAGCCCCCAGTCCTGCACAACTGGCCTCTGATAGCTTTTTTGTCCCTCCCCCCACACATGCGGAGACCTCACCTGGCGTAACTGGTGTCTCCAGAGATGCAACCTCTCTCTTTATTACCCAACGCCTAGGTTTACCTCCACTGAACTCACACCCTTCTATATCCTTGACTATAAATTATGCCCTGAATCTATTCCACCACGCCCAGAAATCTGCTCCTTTTATTCTATGTACCCAACGTACTAGACGTCCAGTTCTTAAAGTCCTTAGTCGAATACTAATTCTACTACTCCTCTGTTCCTCTGGTGATGTAGAGGTAAACCCAGGTCCTGTAGCCCCCAGTACTACACCTATTCCCCAGGCGCTCTCATTTGTTGATTTCTGTAACCGTAAAAGCCTTGGTTTCATGCATGTTAACATTAGAAGCCTCCTCCCTAAGTTTGATTTATTCACAGCATTAGCACACTCCGCCAACCCGGATGTCCTAGCTGTGTCTGAATCCTGGCTTAGGAAGGCCACCAAAAATTCGGAAATTTCCATCCCCAACTACAACATTTCCCGTCAAGATAGAACTGCCAAAGGAGGTGGAGTTGCAATCTACTGCAGAGATAACCTGCAGAGTTCTGTCACACTGTCCAGGTCTGTGCCCAAACAGTTTGAGCTTCTACTTTTAAAAATCCACCTATCCAGAAATAAGTCTCTCACTGTTGCCGCCTGTTACAGACCCCCCTCAGCCCCCAGCTGTGCCCTGGACTCCATATGTGAATTGATTGCCCCCCATCTATCTTCAGAGTTTGTACTGTTAGGTGACTTAAACTGGGATATGCTTAACACCCCGGCTGTCTTTCAATCTAAGATAGATGCCCTCAATCTCACACAAATTATCAAGGAACCCACCAGGTACAACCCAAAATCCGTAAACATGGGTACCATTATTGATATCATCCTGACTAACTTGCCCTCCAAATACACCTCCTCTGTTTTCAACCAGGATCTCAGCGATCACTGCCTCATCGCCTGTGTTCGCAATGGGTCAGCGGCCAAACGACCACCCCTTATCACTGTCAAACGCTCCCTAAAACACTTTTGTGAGCAGGCCTTTCTATTCGATCTGGCCCAGGTATCCTGGAAGGATATTGACCTCATCCCGTCAGTAGAGGACGCCTGGTTGTTCTTTAAAAGTGCTTTCCTCACCATCCTAAATAAGCATGCCCCTTTCAAAAAACGTAGAACTAAGAATAGATATAGCCCTTGGTTCACCCCAGACTTGTCTGCACTAGACCAACACAAAAACATCCTGTGGCGCACTGCATTAGCATCGAATAGCCCCCGCGATATGCAGCTATTCAGGGAAGTCAGGAACAAGTACACCCAGTCAGTTAGAAAAGCAAAGGCCAGCTTTTTCAAGCAGAAATTTGCTTCCTGTAGTACTAACTCCAAAAAGTTCTGGGACACTGTAAAGTCCATGGAGAATAAGAGCACCTCCTCCCAGTTGCCCACTGCACTGAGGCTCGGAAACACTGTTACCACCGATAAATCCACGATTATTGAAAATTTCAATAATCATTTTGCTACGGCTGGCCATGCTTTCCATCTGACTACCCCTACCCCGGTCAACAGCTCTGCACCCCCGGCAGCTACTTGCCCAAGCCCCCCCCGCTTCTCCTTCACCCAAATCCTGACAGCTGATGTTCTGAAAGAGCTACTAAGTCTGGACCCCTACAAATCTGCTGGGCTAGATAATCTGGACCCTCTCTTTCTGAAATTATCAGCCAAAATTGTTGCAACACCTATCACTAGCTTGTTCAACCTCTCTTTCGTATCGTCTGAGATCCCTAGAGATTGGAAAGCTGCCGCGGTCATCCCCCTCTTCAAAGGAGGAGACACTCTAGACCCAAACTGTTATAGACCAATATCCATCCTGCCCTGCCTTTCTAAAGTTTTCGAAAGCCAAGTTAACAAACAGATAACTGACCACTTCGAATCCCACCGTACCTTCTCTGCTATGCAATCTGGTTTCCGAGCTGGTCATGGGTGCACCTCAGCTACGCTCAAGGTACTGAACGATATCATAACCGCCATCGATAAAAGACAGTACTGTGCAGCCGTTTTCATCGACCTGGCCAAGGCTTTCGACTCTGTCAATCACCGCATTCTTATTGGCAGACTCAATAGCCTTGGTTTCTCAAGTGACTGCCTTGCTTGGTTCTCTAACTACTTTGCAGACAGAGTTCAGTGTGTCAAATCGGAGGGCCTATTGTCCGATCCTCTGGCAGTCTCTATGGGGGTGCCACAGGGTTCAATTCTTGGGCCAACCCTTTTCTCTATATACATCAACGATGTCGCTCTCGCTGCTGGTGACTCTCTGATCCATCTCTACGCAGATGACACCGTTCTGTATACATCTGGTCCCTCTTTGGATACTGTGTTTACTAACCTTCAATCAAGCTTCAATGCCATACAACAATCCTTCCGTGGCCTACAACTGCTCTTAAACGCTAGTAAAACTAAGTGCATGCTTTTCTATCGAACGATGCCAGCACCCGCCCACCGGACTATCATCACTACTCTCGACGGATCCGAATTAGAATACGTGGACACCTACAAATACCTAGGCATCTGGTTAGACTATAAACTCAACTTCCAGACTCACATCAACCATCTCCAATCCAAAATTAAATCCAGAATTGGCTTCCTATTTCGCAACAGAGCCTCCTTCACTCATGCTGCCAAACATGCCCTTGTAAAACTGACTATCCTACCGATCCTTGATTTTGGTGATGTCATTTACAAACTAGCCTCCAACACTCTACTTAGCAAATTGGATGTAGTCTATCATAGTGCCATCCGTTTTGTCACCAAAGCCCCTTACACTACCCACCACTGCGACCTGTATGCTCTCGTTGGCTGGCCTTCACTATATATTCGTCGCCAAACCCACTGGCTCCAGGTCATCTATAAGTCTTTATTAGGTAAATCCCCGCCCTATCTCAGCTCACTGGTCACCATAGCAACACCCACCCGTAGCATGCGCTCCAGCAGGTATATCTCACTGGTCACCCCCAAAGCCAACACCTCCTTCGGCCGCCATTCCTTCCAGTTCGCTGCTGCCAATGACTGGAACGAATTGCAAAAATCATTGAAGCTAGAGGTTCCTATCTCCCTCAATAACTTTAAGCATCAGCTGTCAAAGCTGCTTATCGATCACTGCACCTGTATATAGCCCTTCTGTAAATAGCCCACACTACTACCTCATCCCCATATTTATTTTTGTTTATTTTTCACTAATCTTGCACTCCAGTATCTCTATTTGCACATCATAATTTGCACATCCTTCATTCCTGTGTTAATGATGATAATTCTGTAATTTATTTCTACTCTATAGTCTATTTATTGTCCTACCTCCCAACCTTACTGCATTTTTGCACTACATTTTGCACTCTGTTTATAGATTTTCTATTGTGTTTTTGACTGTTTGTTGAATGTGTAACTCTGTGTTGTTGTTTTTACTGTCGCACTGCTTTGCTTTGTCTTGGCCAGGTCGCAGTTGCAAATGAGAACTTGTTCTCAACTGACCTACCTGGTTAAATAAAGGTGAAATAAGAAATAAAAAAAAAATAAAAATAGAGCCCCAATATCCATTCTAACCTATAGACAGGCTTATTGTACAAGTAGGAGAAAATCTGATTTCCCTGCAGATGATTACTTTATAGGTCTATCAAGCATTCTCCCTCCCTATTACAATCAAGGAAATTGTGACCTGTATTCTATAGTAATTGTTTGAGAGAATGTTGGCTTGTACTTTGTGAGCTATTGGAATGCTAGATCTCCCTAATTATTTCTTTCTGTGCATTGAGGTAAATGTATTTAACGCTGAGACCTCCTACAAACATACGCAGTGGCCATTCCATAGTATTATAGTTGTAGATTCTGTACATTATCATTGTGTTGACAGTATGTAGTAATTTAATAAGGTCTTCACTGAACAGAACACATATTCAGATCCTGACTCATGACCAATGTTTCACTCAATAACAGGCCATGTTCAGACTACAGCCACTTTTTTGGATTTGGCGAGGATTGTTTCATTTCAAGAGAAGTGTGAATATTGTAGTTCATATGATACACAGAAACAAAGCAAACCCCCAGAGAACGGAACGCACCCTTGAGGAGCTCCCTAACGTCAATGTTCGAACGCAACTTTTTTTGTCTGAAGTCATGATATTAGTACAAAATAGAAGTTGGGACTGCATTGATTTGGTACCATTCCCCTATTAGATAATATGTCATTACTTATGCAAATTACCGAATGGCATTTTCCTTGAAACCCACTGGGCTGGTTGGAGAGGGGAGGCTGAGGTGATTTGCTTTCTAAAAATAGATGAGAGATTGTTGAGTTCACCTAGGATGAGAGCTGAGCTGAAACCCCTGTATATCCTACAGGATAGAAACTGTACTCCCCACAGAATGAAAAGTCAGTGACGTTGTTTCATAAAAGAACATAGCCTAAAGCTCCTTTTTCTATAGTTCGAGCATGACTTATGTAAGCGTTGTGTGAGCTTACAGTACATGGCTATTTCGCTATCGCTGTTAGCAGTGGGTATAGTTTTGCAGTGTTTCCCCTAGGATTTGTTTCAGCAGCGGCGGCAAAGGTTGCTGGTCACTCTTAGCTGTGGGGGTCCGGAGGCACGCCCCTTGGATTTTTATTTTGTAAAACGACTGTAAGAAGGTAACTTCTGGTGACTTTTTAAAAAGACGTGCATGAAAATTGTGTTGACACCATCTGAAATATAACTGATGTGAGCCACTGCACTGTAGGGAGATGATGAGGAGCTAGCGGTGGCTCTGCGCTCGTGGCTCTCATTCGCCACCACTGCTGACTCTGTTTTGTATATCCTGACTCTCCCTGGGACACCCTTGGAGAGTAGGGTCACACCCAGTGTCTGCCATTATCAACAGCAAAGCCTGGCACAGTTAGGGTTAAGTGTTTTGTTCAATGGCATAACAACAGATATTTCACCTTGTGGATCGGGGATTTGAACTAGCAACCTTTTGGTTACTGGCCCAATGCTCTAACTGCTAGGCTACCTGCCACCCATTACTCCACACCCCCCCCCCCAGAGGAGAATTAAGTACTCAATCTCTAATTATGCCAATTCACTAGCCAAGTAAGAAACGCTGTTTTTCAACACAGACCCAACTTCCTGCAATTACAATTACAGGGTCTGCCGACAGTACCAACAGTAATTTATCTTTTTTTTCTTCTTCAGTGTTTTAAAAAACTACTCACTGCAAATAGAGTCCCCAGATGACTCCAATTCTGTCCCCCCCTCCCTGTAACGTTGACCTGTCTGTGTGTGTGCATGCGCCCTCAGTGCCTGGTGGTCAGGTGGTGGCCCCAGAGAGCCAGTGTGGTGACAGTAATGACTGTCATCAGGGCCCAGTCACACTCTCTGAGGCTCAACTCTCAGCTCTGTGTCCCTCTAGGACGCTACAATCCCCTTAACGACGGACACTCAAAACCACGGACGATCAGCCAGGCTAGCCTCACAAGCTGTACTCATTAGCTACCCTCCTAACACCCCTCCCTCCCCTCTCATCACCAAGGGAATCCTCCCTCACAAGGTTGTGCTGACTGCTTAGTTAATTAGCTCCATATTAATCAGTGTGCCCCCCTCATCCTTAATATTTCCTTGATTAAACAGAGTGTTTAAGTAATAGTTTTGATGACCGTTTGATCACCACTGGGTCAACCCACTCACCCGGTACATGTCTAACTTGTGTTTTCCTGCTGTGCTGTCTTCACCAGCTGGCCCTACATTTTTCCAGTGGGAGCACATAACAAACAAGTAATTCCAGTACTGTTGTATCCCCACCAATCGGACTTGCAGTATATAAAGCCTATATAAAGGCAAATGCATTTACTTATCTTGTCTGCCTGCTGTCATCTCTTTATCATAGTCATAAACACAACCCTTATCTCAGCACCGAAATTTTATTTTGCTAACTAGGAAAGTCAGTTAAGAACAAATTCTTATTTACAATGATGGCCTACCTACAGGGTCAGCCATAGCAGTACAGCACCCCTGGAGCAAATGAGGGTTAAGTGCATTGCTCAAGGACACATTGACAGGTTTTTCAACTTGTCGGCTCGGGTATTCGAACCAGAAACCTTTCGGTTAATGGCCCAACGCTCTAACCGCTAGGCTACCTGCCGCTCTCAAACGTAGAGAAGGGGCAGACAATTGTTGAATATTTGGTAATGACCTTTTGTTCTTGTATACAAACAGGCTTCAGATGTTTCCACAAGTCAGTAGTTCCAGCGATATCTCTAGCCACTGTTGCTTCCAACAAGCAGATGTTTGAAAAGTAGCACTGATACTACTTGAGGTTCATGAACCCTGGGGTTCAGGCAGGTTCATGTTTGAGTGATGAGGTGTCATGGCAACGATGGAAGGCTCTTTCTGTATTTATAGAGGCGTCCATTGATTCCGCCATCAGGTTGTCTTCAAGGGGTTTCTGCCGCGCTGAATGGCTGGCTGTAGACCCACTGTAAGTGCTGGAGGTCTTGCCTAACAAGATGTCGACCGACAAACCCAATCTGTCAGGGCCCCAGACATGTTTTTTCACCCTGAGTTTTTAAAGGCTTACTGTGGCTCTAACAAAACAAAATCAATTGTCCGCTATCGTCACACCCATCAGCGCTGAAAGAGGTATCGACAGCCCAGCTTCTAGCCGAGGAAAGTGCTCAAGTCAGCACGTTGAAAAGTAACAAAATGTGGTCTTGAGACTGTGTGTGTGTTTGTGTGTGTTTGTGTGTGTGTGTGTGTGTGTGTGTGTGTGTGTGTGTGTGTGTGTGTGTGTGTGTGTGTGTGTGTGTGTGTGTGTGTCCCCAAGTAGACCGGGAGTTATTTATTTCCCGACGCTGAGCGCTTGTGGGGTTTCTTTCGGCACAAATAGGATAACAAGAGGCTATCTGAGGGAAAACACTCTTGATGAATGTCCTGCCTCGGTTAGACATTAGTAAGCCTCCCATTGGCACATCAGGTATGGCCCTATGCACCCCATACATCATATGAGACTTGTCTCTCCATACTTTATGTGGAGTGTCGAACCACAGTGCTTAGCACTCCCTCTTCCTACTCACCCTCCCAGACAGATTTACAGTATTGTAGTCCTTACAAAAGTATAAGAGTACCATGTCAAACCGAACCCGTGCTGCCATCTTTGTTGGCAGGGAAGAGGAAGAGGGAAGAAACACATTCTAATCCCCTGATGATGATGCGTGTGAGGTCTGTGGGGATTACAAGGCTTTCATTCGCTCCTGTAATCCCTTTAAAGTGAATTCACTAATGACGTTAAGACCTTTGCCTTACGATGATGGTAAGTGAGTGAAAGGAGGGAGGATGCTTGTCGTCAGGAGCAAGCCTTGTCAACAGTACCGCGTCAACAGTACCGTTGAGGTAGGTGTGTTGCTGAGTGTGTCCAAGCAGAATACAGGGGGATTTATGAAGTCGGTACGGGTGCTGTTTAGGAGGAAAGGTCCTAGCACCAAGCTGTGCTATTCCTGCGCTCTCTCTTGCTCTCTCGGTGCCTTTGACTTCATATCATCCTAAAGACTCTTCATTACCAATGGAACATGTGTTAGGTGGAAGGACTCTTATTAATTCACAAGCACGTGTCTCAGGGATCGGCACATCGGCACAGGGAACCCCAACCCCCACCCCTCCCTCCCTCTGCTTATTGCTTTCCCTCCTCGGGTCCGATGTGTTAAGTTGCATGATTTATACGACAGTCTCCGGCAAACAGTCTTCTCTTCGTCCCTGTTGGCCATGACAGTGGGAGATTGGGTGTGGGCTATAATGAACTTGGGACGATTAGAGACATCAAATTGTCTTCATCAAAACGTCCGCAGCAAGTTCGGGGGTTTGAAGTGCAGCTTTCATACACTAGACCACTGCCCTGTCTGTTCTTTTTGCAACTGTGCCTTGGACGTTGTTTAGCATTGTTTAGCATTTAGCGTCACAGCTAAATGCTAATGCCACGACCAAACAAAGACAGATAATTTCCCTGTTCCGCTTAACACAGACTTTGGGGGGCGAAATGATATACTTTGTTCCCTCACACACGGGACTGTGTTACCTGTTTGTTGTCGAGACTAGACAGTGTTCCCTTTCAGCGGCTGAGGCCCACTGAGGTTGTTATGCTAACGCTAAACCTGAGTTGTTGTTCTTGGATTCTGTGAGGGTGCTGCGGATGTCTCTTTAGATTAAGTCAGGCTGCTGATGTTTTTTTCCTCAGGAAGTATATGGCAAGAAACATTTCTTTAACCCCCAGACAATTTTCTAGGCCTGCTAAAGTGCTCTAATAAAAGGGGCCCCCTCTGTCTCTCACATCTCTCCACACTCTTTATGGCTCCTAGCAGATATGGATGACTAGCTGCAAGCAGACTTGTTCTAACCACACTTCCCAGCTGTATTTCACCTCGTCCCAAAAAAGTATTGACCAGCTTTTTTCACTATTTTGCACGACAATAAACTTGTGGTGCTCTTATTGTATTTTCAGATTCGGTCATATGTGTGCAAAATGTTTTCCCCAAATTGTCTGTTCGTGTTTTTGCGCAATGAGAGTAAAAGCAGTGTGTGTTTGGGGGCGTGTGGGTACGTTTAATAGCACATCTGTCCCTGGGTGCTTGTTCAGGCTCTCTCATGTTTCCCTCTCCACTCGGTCTCATCAAAGACTAAATCCTTCTCTTATTTCTCACACACAGTCTTTATTACTGCCTTTGTTATATTCCCCAGCAACTCGCTTTTTCATCTGTGGTAGATAGTATCCTAATAAATCAGAGCATAAGGAAAAGTCCAGTCATCTGATAGGGCATGACACACGTCCTTTTGTAACGTATGCACAGATTCGACCCCCGTTCTCCTATGGCACAGGATTACCAGCTATAACATCAGACCTGATTTGAGGCCCTCCACAGTTCCTGTTGGAATGTGCTTGTTCTGATGCACCGGTACTGCAGTGCTATAACTGCAAGAATTTTCTTGGGACAAAGGGTTTTTGGTGGACAAAAATGACCAAAAATAAGTTGACTGATTCCATTCAATCCCTCCCTCAAAGTGTGTTTTGAGATGCTTCCAATGTGCCACTGTAGGGGATTGACAAAATGTATCAAGGATATGCTCATTCTGATTTTCATTTGTGAAATCATGGCTGGGTAGCGTGAACTCAGGGATTTCACTGATGTTGAAGAGAGCGACAAGAGTGTGTAAGCTGTTCTGACTGTTGATTATAATGACTAGAAAAAAAAGTATTTTCGTCTGACACTTTTTAATCCATTACTTGATAGATCTCATTGTTTTAGCAGGCAAAGTGGAGCGGAGCTAGCTAGCTAGAGCCCTATGTGGAACAAATTACACCCCAGCCCTGTTACAGGCTGCTGATTCACCGGAATCAGTCGGAAGAAAAGCAGCCTAATGAGGTTCTCCAATCAATAAGGCCCCCTAACGACAACGAAAAACCTGTGATGAGCCTGAATGGCAGCAACTCCTTCAGTGTTTCCCCTTCCTGTTTCTCACTCATCTGCTCCAACAGCCGCTCTCCTCACAGGAGGCTGGGACTTGCCCGACATGGCAGGAAGCACATTTCCACACCTCAGAATTAATAGGCCCCACTAAAGAGTTTATTTAAAAGTATTGACAAGGAAGTCGATAAAGCTGGGATTGGGATGTATATGGCCATTGTGTGGGGGGAAGTAGCTAGCTAAGCCTTACTTTTCTCCCCTTTTTACTCTGAGCATAGAACCGCGTTTATCTTGTCTGTCTGTCTGTCTGTAAATCCCCCCACTGCCTGTACCCCACCCCAAAGATACTGACCTAGAGAGTAGAGAAGGATGTACACAAAGGCAACATTAAATATTCATGTGTGAGAAATGAAGTTAAGTGTGTGTGGATGCTCTGGAATGGACAATCGAAATGTTCCTCCCTTTCCCCAGATAAAGCTAGGTGTTAATCTGAAATGCAAATGATTTCCAGCCTTTGTGTTTTGAATGTGAAGGGTAAATTGTCCTGGACCAAAGAAAGAAATTGAAAGCTAATAAAGAACACCACTGAGTGCTCCCAGAAAAGTACTGATGTTGCCTTTTAGTTGTTTATATCATATGTAATAAAAAACTGCCATCTCCATTGATTAAGGTGCACCAACGTAATTAATTGTTTGAAAGCATCCAGTGATTGATTTTTTTTATTTTTTATGGTATGATGATGCAATATAAAAAATTTCGCTAGCAATAGGAAAGTGACCTCCCCCCAAAAATAATGCTTTGTGTACTGTGGACTAGGCCTGACATAATATATCCTGTGTCATGAGTAAAAAAGTAGTCTTTCTGCTTCTCAATGAAAGAATGTATTTCTTGGAACGGTGAGTAGTAGAGGGAGAGAACGTATGAATTAATCTTTCAGACGTTTTGTCATTGACTGAGTATACTCTGGGACCAGAGAAAACGGCACAGGGTACAACAGACAGGATAGGATATTAATTTGATAACCTGGTTGCAGGAGAACATGCCTGAAATGCAGGAAATGTAAAACCTGTAGTGCATTTGAGGTTTAAAAAGAGTGTCATTTCCACTTTAATTAAAATGTGTCAACATCTACAATAATGTCCACTAATTGAAATGCACATAATAATTCAAATTTCCTTGCTTCAGGATTATTTTCCTGCTGTAGCAAACTAGCTCAAATTAAGATCCTACATCTGTATGTTTCACGGGCTTAGAGTAAGGCAATGGATGAGCACCAAAATAAACACATTTCTATTGAGGGACTATAAACTAAGTGCAGACATATGGAAATCGAACACCACAGAGTTTACATACACCTTAGTCAAATACATTTAAATTCAGTTTTTCACAATTCCTGACATTTAATCCTAGTAAAAATTCCCTGTCCCGGTCAGTTAGGATCACCACTTTATTTTAAGAATGTGAAATGTCAGAATAATAGTAGAGAGAATGATTTATTTCAGCTTTTATTTCTTTCATCACATTCCCAGTGGGTCCGAAGTTTACATACACTCAATTTGTTTTTGGTAGCATTGCCTTTAGATTGTTTAATATGGGTCAAACGTTTCGGATAGCCTTCCACAAGCTTCCCAAAATAAGTTGGGTGAATTTTGGCCCATTCCTCGTGACAGAACTGGTGTCTGCGTCAGGTTGCGTCAGGTTTGTAGGCCTCCTTGCTCGCACGCGCTTTTTCAGTTTTGCCCACAAAATGTCTATAGGATTGAGGTCAGGGCTTTGTGGTGGCCACTCCAATACCTTGACTTTGTTGTCCTTAAGCCATTTGCCACAACTTTGGAAGTATGCTTGGGGTCATTGTCCATTTGGAAGACCCATTTGCGATCAAGCTTTAACTTCCTGACTGATCTTGAGATGTTGCTTCAATATATCCATATCATATTCCTCCCTCATGATGCCGTCTATTTTGTGAAGTGCACCAGTCCCTCCTGCAGCAAAGCTCCCCCACAACATGATGCTGCCACCCCTGTGCTTCACGGCTGGGATGGTGTTCTTCGGCTTGCAAGCATCCCCCTTTTTCCTCCAAACATAACGATGGTCATTATGGCCAAACAGTTCTATTTTTGTTTCATCAGACCAGAGGACATTTCTCCAAAAAGTACGATCTTTGTCCCCATGTGTAGTTGCAAACCGTATTCTGTACCGTATTTTTATTACGGTTTTGGAGCAGTGGCTTCTTCCTTGCTGAGCTGCCTTTCAGGTTATGTCGATATAGGACTCGTTTTACTGTGGCTATAGATACTTCTGTACCTGTTTCCTCCAGCATCTTCACAAGGCCCTTTGCTGTTATTCTGTGATTGATTTGCACTTTTCGCACCAAAGTACGTTAATCTCTTGGAGACAGAACGCGCCTCCTTCCTGAGCGGTATGATTGCTGCGTGGTCCCATGGTGTTTATACTTGCGTACTATTGTTTGTACAGATGAACATGGTACCTTCAGGCGTTTGGAATTTGGATGAACCAGACTTGTGGAGGTCTACAATTTTATTTCTGAGGTCTTAGCTGATTTCTTTAGATTTTCCCATGATGTCGAGCTAAGAGGCACTGATTTATTTTAATTTTTTAAATTTTTCATCATATCCAATTTGTAGTTACAGTCTTGTCCAATCGCTACAACTCCCGTACGGACTCGGGAGAGGCGAAGGTTGAGAGCCGTGCGTCCTCTGAAACACAACCCACCAAGCCGCACTGCTTCTTGACACAATGAACGCTTAACCCGGAAGCCAGCCGCACCAATGTGTCGGAGGAACCACCGTAAACCTGGCGACTGAGTCAACGTGCATGCGGCCGGCCCGCCACAGGAGATGCTAGAGCGCGATGGGACAAGGACAACCCGGCCGGCCAAACCCTCCCTAACCCGGACGACGCTGGGCCAATTGTGCGTCGCCTCATGGGTCTCCCGGTCGCGGCCGGCTGCGACACAGACGGGGCTTGAACCCGCATCTGTAGTAATGCAGCTTAGACCACTGCACCACTCGGGAGGCCCAAGAGGCACTGAGTTTGAAGGTAGGCCTTGAAATACCACAGGTGCACCTCCAATTGACTCAAATGAAGTCAATTAGCCTATCAGAAGCTTCTAAAGCCCTGACATCATTTTCTGGAATTTTCCAAGCTCTTTAAAGGCACCATCAACTTAGTGTATGTAAACTTCTAACCCACTGGAATTGTGATATAGTGAATTATAAGTGAAATAATCTGTCTGTAAACAATTGTTGGAAGAATTACTTGTGTCATGCACAAAGTAGATGTCCTAACCGACTTGCCAAAATGATTGTTTGTTAACATGAAATCTGTGGAGTGGTAGAAAAATGTGTTTTAATGACTTCAACCTAAGTGTATGTAAACGTCCGACTTCAACTGTACATACACTACCGTTCAAAAGTTTGGAGTAACTTAGAAATGTTCTTGGATTCCATGAAAACATACATTAAATGAGTTGCAAAATGAATAGGAAATATAGTCAAGACGTTGACAAGGTTATAAATATTGATTTTTAATTGAAATAATAATTGTGTCCTTTAAACTTTGCTTTTGTCGAAGAATCCTCCATTTGCAGAAATTACAGCCTTGCAGACCTTCGGCATTCTAGTTGTCAATTTGTTGAGGTAATCTGAAGAGATTTCACCCCATGCTTCCTGAAGCACCTCCCACAAGTTGGATTGGCTTGATGGTCCTTGAGGGTCATTGTCCTGTTGTAGGAGGAAATTGGCTCCAATTAAGCGCCGTCCACAGGGTATGGCATGGCGTTGCAAAATGGAATGATAGCCTTCCTTCTTCAAGATCCCTTTTACCCTGTACAAATCTCCCTCTTTACCACCACCAAAGCACCCCCAGACCATCACATTGCCTCCACCATGCTTGACAGATGGCGTCAAGCACTCCTCCAGCATCTTTTCATTTGGTGTGCGTCTCACGAATGTTCTTCTTTGTGATCCGAACACCTCAAACTTAGATTTGTCTGTCCATAACACTTTTTTCCAATCTTCCTCTGTCCAGTGTCTGTGTTCTTTTGCCCATCTTAATCTTTTATTTTTATTGGCCAGTTTGAGATATGGCTTTTTCTTTGCAACTCTGCCTAGAAGGCCAGCATCCCGGAGTCACCTCTTCACTGTTGACGTTGAGACTGGTGTTTTGCGGGTACTATTTAATGAAGCTGCCATTTGAGGACTTGTGAGGCGTTTCTCAAACTAGACACTCTAATGTACTTGTCCTCTTGCTCAGTTGTGCACCGGGGCCTCCCACTCCTCTTTCTATTCTGGTTAGAGCCAGTTTGCGCTGTTCTATGAAGGGAGTAGTACACAGCGTTGTACAAGATCTTCAGTTTCTTGGCAATTTCTCGCATGGAATAGTCTTAATTTCTCAGAACAAGAATATACTGACGAGTTTCAGAAGAAAGTGATTTGTCTCTGGCCATTTTGAGCCTGTAATAGAACGCACAAATGCTGATGCTCCAGATACTCAATAATGATTTCTAATGATCAATTAGCCTTTTAAAATGATAAACTTGGATTAGCTAACACAACGTGCCATTGGAACACAGGAGTGATGGCTGCTGATAATGGGCCTCTGTAAGCCTATGTAGATATTCCATAAAAACTCTGCCATTTCCAGCTACAATAGTAATTTACTGTATTTCTGATCAATTTTATGTTATTTTAATGGACATAAAACAAGGACATTTCTAAGTGACCTCAAACTTTTGAATGGTAGTGTATCTTGGAGAGAGCTAAAGCACCCAATGCCCCAATATTTAACTAGACAAATCAGTTAAGAACAAATTCTTATTTACAATGATGGCCTACCTACAGGGTCAGCCATAGTAGTACAGCACCCCTGGAGCAAATTAGGGTTAAGTGCCTTGCTCAAGGACACATCTACAGGTTTTTTCACCTTGTCGGCTTGGGTATTCAAACCAGTGACCTTTCGGTTACTGGCCCAACGCTCTAACCGCTAGGCTACCTGCCGCCCCTAAACATTAAATTCATTAAAGACTAGGTACTAAATACCTAGACTTTAATGGGTCCCCTGTTATAACACAGGAAAAAAACTTGGAAAGGAAAGTCATTAACATTTTTCAGCAACTGCAAGAAATACAGTCCTATTTCCACCTTTTTAATGCTGGTCGTAAATGAGCCATTTAATGGGCCTTTTTTCACCAATGGGCATGTGCAAATGGCCATGGAAGGACCCAAAATGCATTGCAGTTGGCCACACTGTTGGGGTGGCATCCTCAGACTCCCATGGAAGGGACTGTGGGGAATGTTCCTGTCAATGGGGGGTTGGGGGGGTCAACCACAGCCAACCTCAGCCAACCACAGCCAACTGCCACTCAGGAGCGGACCTAGGTTTCCCCAAGTGGTGAGTAGTAGTCCTAGCCTAACCTCAGCTGCAGTGAGAGCATGCCACTGCCTCTCCCTTTCCAAAGTGGTTTAACTGGGCATTGGGTCTGACCTAAGTGAATTCATAATATGGCCATTTGGCCTCCAATCTGCCCCCGCTTTGGACAATCGGGGTCTGGGAGGCTCAGGGTCCTTTGACTCCCTGTGTTACCCTGGCAGCCTGCAAGTAGGGTTTGCGTTTCAGTCACATGGCACTCGATACTGCTGATGCCCATGCAGGGACCCTGCCGAGAGTGAAAAGAAAAGACGTGTGAAATTTTGCATGCATGACAGATAAAAGATGCTTTACAGCTGTGACTCAAGCCCATTGCGGATTGATATTTTACAGGAGTATCCATGATAGGTCGGGTCCCGTAAGTGATTTCACATAGCTGGGTTACACGAGATGACACTCGAAACTAGTACAGATCCCTGCTATTTCTTGTAATAATATCTCATCTGCTATGCACATACCAGAGTGTCTTTCTCTCTCTCGATCTAACATACAGCATGGGGGCCAAGTTGCACCCTTGATTTAACATCCTCATCAAACGTAATTTTATATGGATTTATTTATTGTTATTAACCAGTACATCTTGGCCGACTAGATGTAACGCACATTTAATCACCCTGATTTATTGAGAATGCTGTTCGTGCAATTCTTCCTGGAATAGCTGAGGGGAATTGAGCCAGCAAGTGTGCTGTTTTTTACATTCCATGCTAATCCACATGGAAAATGGGCTCAATTTGGGCTGGACCAGACGTGTTTATAGCTCCGTCCCGTCACTCATTCCCAGGCGGGGAAGCAATGAGGAATCATCTGCGCTCAATAAGTTCCCCACTCTGCACCCTAAGTGTGGAATAAAGCACTCTCACATCAGGACACATTTGCAAGTAATCTCTGAACTGTCAAAAAATCAGATTTGCTTGGAAGACTATTCGGCAGATGTCGGATCAGTTATGCTGTGAGGTGTTTCTTTTTTCTTTTTTTTTTTAATGTCCTTCTGAGTTGTAGGCAAATGTCCTTCTGAGTTGTAGGCTAATGGCCTTCTGAGTTGTAGGCTAATGGCCTTCTGAGTTGTAGGCTAATGGCCTTCTGAGTTGTAGGCTAATGGCCTTCTGAGTTGTAGGCTAATGGCCTTCTGAGTTGTAGGCTAATGGCCTTCTGAGTTGTATGCTGTTGATGTGCCCTTGAGCAAGCCACTTAACCCTAATTGGCTCCACGGGTGCCATACTAATATTACTGACCCTGTAAAACAACACATTTTGGTGCACCTATCTGGTGTACGTGACAATACAACATATACAGTGGGGAGAACAAGTATTTGATACACTGCCGATTTTGCAGGTTTTCCTACTTACAAACTATGTAGAGGTCTGTAATTTTTATCATAGGTACACTTCAACTGTGAAGTGTACCTCTACAAATTAATACAAATTAATTACTTAAAAATCATACAATGTGATTTTATGGATTTTTGTTTTAGATTCCGTCACTCACAGTTGAAGAGTACCTATGATAAAAATTACAGACTTCTACATGCTTTGTAAGTGGGAAAACCTGCAAAATCGGCAGTGTATCAAATACTTGTTCTCCCCACTGTATATATATATTTTTTAAGAGGCCCTGGTTAACATCCCCTCATAACTGGCAAAGCTTTGTCATTGTTAACCAAAAACCAACATTCCTTCTTTTTGCTCATCTTTCGATCTTCAATGAAGTGCAAAAACAAACTGTCATTTTTCCCTTTCCTGTATTTTTTCCCTTCTTCTTCTTGGTGCGCACTCGGAGAGAAGTGCTCAGCCTTCTCCTGGAGAACAATGTGGACTCTGAAGGTTCTGTCTGGGGAGATCTTTCTCCTTTGTTTAGCTGGAGACGAGCTCTGTGAGCAATTAGTGTTTTATTCGCCAGAAGGAAGACTAAGTAGGACTGAGTCATTCTCTCTCCCTCTGTCGTACGTGGCCTTTCAAGGATTTTCACAACATAGCAATCCAACCACAACCTCAATGAACGTACATACTTTTTTTTTTTTTTTTTGTTACAGTCTTGTCCCATCGCTGCAACTCCCGTACGGAGGCGAAGGTCGAGAGCCGCACGTCCTCCGAAACCGCACCAATGTGTCAGAGGAAATACCGTACACCTGCCGACCGTGTCAACATGCATCCGCCCGGCCCGCCAAACAAACCGTCCCCTAACCAGGACATCGCCTCATGGGTCTCCCGGTCGAGGCCGGCTGCGACACAGGCGGGGCTCAAATCCACATCTATAGCAACGCAGCTTGACTTAGACCACTGCACCATTCGGGAGTGAAAGTACTTTCTATAGGGAAAATTCATTAGAAGCTGGACTTAGTACCTCCTAGTTGACAATTATAGTACAGATATGAAAGCTCTCAAACAGAGACCATCCTTAACAACAACAAATATGTTGCTATGTTCAGACATGTATTTCAATTTCAAACCACTTAATACAATTACAATAACACAGACACAGAAGCAGTTAAGGGAAGTATCGTGTAAACGCGTCCTCCGATATCCCTGTTAGCTCTTTTCTTAGCTAATTGGAGAGATGCTATTTGATCCACTGCAGCACTTTGAACAAGTTCCCAGTGTAGCCACTTACGATGGTCAATCTCGATGATTGACGTGTCCTTATGTCCAGGAACACAGTGAGGCCTCTCAGAAACACTTACACTCCTCCAATTATGGATCAGTTCAACGTTAACAGAGGGAGTGATGGAGGAAGAACATAGGGAGTGATGGAGGAAGAACAGAGGGAGTGATGGAGAAAGTACAGAGGAAGACCAGAGGGAGTGATAGAGGGGGAAGTCAAAGGAACTGGCAGGGACTCATTGGGTCAGATCACCCACGGTGAAAAAGACTGAGGAGGAAATGGTAATTTATTGAGAATTATACAGTTCCTATTTGGGAAAAATGTAGACCTTTGTCACGCTATGATTGCCTGATAATAGACCTAAAAACGTTTTGAAAGGTTAAATGTATTTTCTAAAAGTACAGTTTTTTGAGGTAACTGCCTTGAAGCGTCATTGTGTTATGTCAACCTGGTTTGATTTAGTTGTATTTTCTCTTTCTTTTTCCGGTCCATCTCCTCCCGTACCTCTGTGAAAAGGTGAGTGCTTTTTATGTTTCCTTTTTCTTTTGTTTTTGTCCAACATTTATCTCAGATGTTCTTTAAAACAAAATGTAACTTGGATTTGGTATTTCAATTCAAGAACATAACACATGGCTTTACAGTATATTCACATTGTGTCCCAGTCTGGTTCTGAAATAGTCCCAAACATGGGAAAAACATTTTAATGTGATGATAACATTTGAATGTTCATCTTCTTGGCTCAATTCAGACATGAAAGGGTTGTTAATTTGTTGATAAAAGACCTGACTCAGCCCTAGTTCGAGGCAGATTTCCTGTATGTGTTGGGCAAGGTTTCAGTGGCTTCTATCTCCACGACCCCCCTTTCCTCAGCTCTCCATAACTTTAGCTTTGGCTGCACTTGAGCAGGGTGCAGTGGGCAGGTCTAGGGTAGACCAGCAACTGTAGAGTGACAGTAAAGAGAGGAGTGGACTTGAATTGGTTTAGGCTGGCTTTGATACAATGGCGATGAGGGGGCAGCCATTCGCTCCCCCACACAATCCATCTCAACCGCAACTACTATCAGTTACTTAAACAGACTCCGCTGCACATTCAGACCCATTACTATTCAACTTGTTTCTTTGAAGAACAGCTATGGAATGCCAATAGAGCATAGCAACCTCACTTCTTACCCATGTTATTGGAATGTTGATGTTGCCGTGTGAATAGGCTTGTGTTTATGCATTGGTATGAATGTGCATTGTGTGTTTTTGTGTGTTTATTGTTTTCCCATCAACCTGATGCGTGTTAATGGCCTGACATCTGACAGTCAAAATGTCAGTATTTAATTATTCCACTTCCTAATGACAGTGTGTGTGTGTGTGTGTGTGTGTGTGTGTGTGTGTGTGTGTGTGTGTGTGTGTGTGTGTGTGTGTGTGTGTGTGTGTGTGTGTGTGTGTGTGTGTGTGATACCAAAAGTCCTCACAGGAATAGTAAACCAAGGAAAATTCAGAGAAGTGAGGACATTTTGCAGGTTGTTTAGGAGTTGGGGTTAGGGGTTAGAATTAGGGTTAGGGTTAGAATTAGGGTTAGGAGTTGGGGTTATGGTTAGGGGTTAGGATTTTGGATGGGATTCAATTGTTGGTCCCCAAAACGTCCTCACAAGTATAGTAAGACATAGTTGTGTGTGTGTGTGCGTGCGTGCGTGCTTGCTTGCGCATGTACTGTATGTTTGTGTTAGAGAAAGAGATCATACTTTCATGTGTAGTGTTTAGCTAAGAGGCAGAATCCAACCCTGTAAACATTTGGGTTAGATTTCCTTACAAGAGAAATAAATATCCACAACAACCCACTCTGTTTATCCTAATGCTGGATGAATCCTTTTTTGTCTAAATCCTCTAAAGTAAATTAAGATGAATGACATGGTGGTCTAAAAGAATCTCCATCCAAATGCTCTTTGCTCAGAATAGTCCTGGGTAACACACAATTCATCTCTATTGTGAGCAACTAGTGTCAAAATTAATTTGACTTCAACGAAGTCCCCTATCAGGTACGGATTCGTATAAAACTCTCCCATGATAACATAATCAAATGAGGGTCAGGTGTAGATTAGCTTAACGCTCTACGGTAGCCTTCATTATGTTAGATAATTGCCATTCCCAATGGCATGAGAACAGGCCCTTATACAGTATGCAACCCTGGTAAAGGACCACTCTCCAAAGTAATACCCAATGGTTCATGTTGATTTAGTCAAACGGTCTGACAGGGAATTTGTGCTTTGCTACATCATAAATCTTATTTTGCCGTCGAATCCGAAGCTGCTCTCTTCTCTTAAGTGCATGTAGATCATCTCTCCGCGATACGGAGCGCATCCAAAACGTACAAAGTGCTATCATATCTTGCTGATGCCCCTTAATTCTTCAATGAGACCCCTCCACTAGTTGAATTATCTTGGAGAAATCTGTTCCGGGGAGTTAACTACGATGATGTGTCTCCATTTTTGTTCGATGACATAAAATGCCTTAAGAGGTGGTAGAGCTCAGGTTAGCACGTCTCTCACCAGGTCCTTTGGTTAATGAATAGGGGGGCCCAGCCCATCTATCAAAGGGGAGGGGGCTACCTCAGAGATATTGTGAAGCTCTTCATCTTTCACAAGGCCTGTTGAATGGAGGAGGGGGATCCTGTGTTATCTCAGAGAGTTCAGGACAGGGACATGTTGAGAATGAAGAGGGCCGAGTCAATAGGCGAACAAAAATACCCCCACTCCCCCCACACACACACACCTTTAACCAAGCCCCACTGCCTCTCAACAGGTAATTACCCTTGTTGGGTTACTCTCATCTCACTGGGGCGTTGTCCCCTTTTACTGATTACTGAAGCCCCCCCTTAGCTCACTCCTCATTCTGACACCTGGCTAAGGCTCTGCAGATGCCACCGCCAGACAAAGAAGTCAGAATTGACCTTTTGATCAATTTCCCACCTCCCTGACCCCCAACACCGGTTCCAGGGTTCTGGGTCGGCATCTCGTCAAGGATCAGCAGGCATCTTTGCCCTGATTGTCCGGTGTGGAGCGGAAATCGGATCTGGGGGGGAGTGGTCATCTCTGGAAGGGCCTGAGGTCCAGTTGCTAAGGAGCCTGGCTATTCATCTGGAACGGCCAGAGCCCCTTCAACAGATGCCTAGTCCCCCCCCCCCCAATCCCGGGCCTATTACCGGGCCATTGTTAACCTATCATTAACAATCCTCCATGCTGTTTGGCAATATCCTCCCCTTTCTCCATCCCCCTTTTGTCCTTCCCTCCTTTCTCCTTCACTCCTTTGTCCTTCCCCCCTTTCTCCTTCACTCCTTTGTCCTTCCCCCCTTTCTCCTTCCCCCCTTTGTCCTTCCCTCCTTTCTCCTTCCCTAATTTCTCCTTCACTCCTTTCTCCTTCTCTCCTTTCTCCTTCCCTCCTCTATCTCTCAAGCGAACCCTTAGAGCTTTCTTCTTCCACCACAATCATCTTCCGACTAACTGCGGAATCACAGGGGCGCCATGGGACCCATCAAGTTAGGGCTGGTTGCAAATGCACTTCTGAGCAGGCATGTTGACGACCACTAAGCAGAGGGCGAGTGGATACCTGACACACTACTTCAATGGCAAGGCCCCATGTGTGGCTGGGTGAGCAAGCCTCATTACAGTGCCTGAGAGCTTCGCTGTTGTTTTTGCTGCTCCAAGTCATTATGGCTAAGAGCTTTTGCATTGATTGATTGGTCAACAGAGAATATAACTCCTGCAGATAGTCATGGTCACAGTCTCAATGAGCATGAACTCCGTGCAATAGGTGATGATGTCATACTGGCATGTTGACATTGATGTTCCGTCGGTGGGAGAGGGGTTTTGTGAAAAGAAAATGATCTGTTTGAAATCATTGTATTCAGTCAATAAGGTTAAATATTTAAATATACAACTGCATTTTCTCACTCAAGGAATTTACAATATTGAGGCCTTAGTTACAGTTCAGTACGTCCATTGTTCAGGAGGTTGCTATAAAGCCACCTGCCACAAACCAGAAAAAAATAAAATTGATCATATCACAGTTCAATTGGCCATCATTGAACCATGTTTTGGCATGTTTTGATGCACATTACGGAAACATCTGTTCAGTCTGTTTGCGAGTCTCTCTTGACACTGTTCCGACAGAATGGATCATTTGGTCCATAAAGGCTTAGACAAAGACATGTCTGAGGGCCAAAGAGCAGGTTGTTAACGAGACACAGTGGAGCTAAGCTTCCCGAACGGGGTGATCGTAAGGGAGCAGTGGGCTGCTTCACTGCCCCAAGGAGAGACTGGAGAAAATGCAGTGGCGTTGGCTAAGATCCAACAGAGGAGCATCTTTCATTGAGAGAGAGAGACTTGAGGTTAATCGGCCCAATCTATTTATTTGTGCCACTGTCTCTTGGCAGGATTTACATTAAATATTAATTAGTGATTGGATTAGTGTGACTCCCAGCGGGTTGTGACGTGTAATCCTTGTAGTGTTTGGGCTCTGATAAGGACTTGGTCCCTGGCCCGCCGTGGCCACCGAGATCAGGGGAGGGCAGACTGGCAGTGTCTCATCTAGGCTGGTCCTGTCTGAACAAAGAGGCCAGGGGGACATATGACTGTTACTGCTGAGGCTGTATTGCTTCCTTTTTTAATGCCAGACGTACAGTACATTGTCTTTAGAAAGTATTCACACTCCTTGACTTTTTACACATTTTGCTGTGTTACAGCCTGAATTTCAAATGGATTAAATTGAGATTCTGGTCCCCACAAATATAGTTAAACATCTACAAAGTGTCAAAATAAATAGTAAACCAAAGCAAACTGCTCCTTTTTTTATTTTAATTTTTTTAACCTTTATTTAACTAGGCAAGTCATTTAAGAACAAACTTAATACCGGCCAAAGTCGAATGACGCCAGGCCAATTGTGCACCGCCCTATGGGACTCCCAATCACAGCTGCTTGTGATACAGCCTGGATTGAAACCAGGGTGTCTGTAGTGACACCACTAGCACTGAGATGCAGTGGCTTAGGGAGTCCATAAGATCAAGGCAACCTGGTAACATGCAAAGCGACAACATTGTGGGATTCATCAATGCTTTTAAACACTTCCATACCACAAGCTTGAAATGTAATAACGTTCACAGCATGTGTTCCACTGTGTATTTCACCGTCAGACCTTTTTGAAATCCTAACCAGGTTGAATAACTTACGTAACTTACACACATTACTTGTGTGTGGGCATATGTGTATGCATGCACATTTGTGTTTTGTGTGTGTCCATCTGTGTGTGTGTCTCTGTGTGAAGTTACCCTATAAACATTGTTGTGTGGTACAAGTACAGGAACAGGTCACGCCCGACTGGCCAGCGTCACTCCTGACGTTGCCGCGCTGTGATCAGCCGAGGGCCGGCATCCTGTGATAAGATCATAGTGTGTGAAGACACACAGAACCTAGATACAACTTAGCTAACTGTTGGGAAAGCTCTGAGAAGTGGGCCCACTTGGAGTTTCTACAAACTGTTTTTAAGTATGATAAGATCTCCCCAGACAGGAAAGTGATTTAGCGCGGAGCCTGAAAAGAAAGCGTGGGAAAACACAAGCTCAGAAAATGAAAACATAGGCTCAAACAGGAGGCACGGGAGGGCAATCGTACAACAATGTAAAGTAAAGAATGGCTAATCTACCTGCTCGAGTGAGAAAGGGAATTCAAGAACATGATCTACACTGGGTGAGCAGAGTGCCATTCATGGTTAGCCTGCACATGCATTTAGAGAAAACTAATAGAATCCTATGCTTTGAAACGGAGTTCGCTAAAATCTTCAGAGGAATTAGTAAAATGATCCAGGCCTATCTAAGCACCTCCTGCAACAAAATAATATCTCATAAATGTTGTTTCTACTTGTGTATCCTGCTCTGTCATTTGCAAAAAAAATATTGTCAGAAGTAAATAGAAAAAGCTTTTAGTGGTGCTCGGTAGCTCACAGTCACTTTCCTTTGCAAGTGTGGCTTTGCCAAAAAGAAGAAACACCCTTTCACATTTTTAGGTACCTTGTATGTCATACGCTGTGGAGGTGTTAAAGCATCAGGTTTCAGTCTCTAAAGTGCTACAAATCAATGTCATTGACCCATGACTTTTACTACCAACCGGGCTGAAAGAGTAGATGGCCTTCGAGTAAGTACCACTTTTTGAACACACGCCTGAGAGTTGGCAAGGAACCTCACACTTTGTTACGGTGTTCATCTATACTTTTGATTTTATTACTATGACTCTGCGATTAGAACCATAAGAACCAAGTGCTCTTATGTGTGATTAGACTAATATAGGCATGGCTCAGGCCTTATTATCTTCAAGCTTCCTCTCTAGCCCTTGTACTTGAAAAAACTTTCCTCAATTAATGGGTGAGATGGGTGAAACTTCTGAGGGCTCCAGTTCTCTCTTCCTAGTATGACGGGTGGTGAGAGTGTTTGGCCCACAGGTTGTGTCTTTGTCTTCATATATCCAAAACAGCTGAGACAGAGAGAGAGCAAAGAGGGGCCATGTGGAACCTTTTTCAGTAATTAAATGTCATGACCAATAATGGAAGCCAGGTTCAACTGCCCCCTTTTTTTTTTTTTTTTTACAGCCAAGGTCCTCAGACTTTTTCACTTTTCTACTGAAACACTCGTCTATGTCACACGCGTGTAACACTGTAGCAGTGAGTAATGCAAGTCCGCCCGGAGTCCGTCAGAATGAAGCTAATGTTAATGTTCCCATTTCAAACGACGATTGATTCTCACACTGAAATGACATATGCCGCTTGAGGGTGAAATGTTGTGGTGAGCTAGCTTGCGTTGAGGTCCTCTTTAAAGTACCGGAGTGGTGGGATCTTAAAGGGTTTATGGCCGGTCCCTTCTTTTCAAGCCTCCTGGCCTAATCACTACCGTAGATGATCATTCCACTTGTTGGCTGGTCATTTATTTACACAAACACACTGGGGATACAGCGGGGGGAAGGATGGGGTGCCCTCTCGGTCAATAAAACCCACAAGTACATCTTGGTAAAGGCCCTAGAGACGCTGCAGAGGGAAGTAGATAGAGAGCGGTCTGGGTTTCAGTGACTGGTTGGCTGGGTCTCCCCTCACCACCACCACCGCCGCCCCGCCCCGCTCCACTCCACACTGGCAGCCTGAAAGGCGTTTGTCCTCCAGGTAAACTCTGCAGGAGAGAGGGCCCTAACCAGGCGCACTCGGGCTGCAGGACTCGCCAATCGGTTGGTCACTAGCGCGCCGCGGGTTAAACAGCCTACCGGGCTCTTTCTGTGCCTGCCCTCTGTTGCAGATTTCTGGGAATCAGGCAGTCGTCAAAAAAAGGTCAAAGTGTCATGAGCTGAGATTTATGAAGAGGGAAGAAGAAGACTGTGACACCTGACTGTCACTTTGTGACCCGAGAGACAACAGGAAGTGTTGTGTTAGTCTCACTCTGGTTGACAGTAGGGAGTTCCCCAGTGACCTTATCAGATGTCTCTGAGTACTCCCAGTGTCTCGCTGTAATACGGGCAGTGGCTGTGGTTTGGATTGCACAACACAAAACTCTGTCCGTGAATATAATTTCCAATAGATTATTTTGGTAGTGGTAGTGCAAGGCCTTTAACTCCGACAGAGGCTCTTAAGGTAGGACTCTGAAAGTTGCACGTCCCGGCAGTGTGTTATGGAGTTACTCCGTCTACATCCAGAGTAAAAGACGAGGTGAAGTCACGGTGGACCCAGAGGACACTGATGGTGACCTAGTAAATCTCCTCCATTTTAAATGAGAACATTGCTCTTGCCATTTTCATGCCTTTCAGACAATTATTCAGTACAAAACGTCCGTACAAAACCACCGACAGGCTTGGCTCACAACCTCAAGTCGTGTACACCGGTTTCATGTTCCACACTCATCATTAGAGAGAGGTAGAACATGAGCTCAGATTTGTTCAGCTTAATATGTGTTCATGGCCACTCTGACAATGGGAATCGAGCTGTCAAGGTTTCAGGCAGTTTTCGGGCAGTTTTACAGCTGTTCCCACAAGCGAAGCCCAGAGGAAAAAAATAAGATTCATGAGAAAACAATTGCATGTATATACAGTGCCTTCAGAAAGTATTCACAATTTTGATTTTATAATGGATTATATTGAGATTTTGTGTCACTGGCCAACACCCTGTAATGCCGCTTGGAATTATTATTTTATAAATGTGGACAAAGCCTAAATACGTTCAGGAGTAAATATTTGCTTAACAAGTCACATAATAAGTTGCATGGACTCATTCGGTGTGCAATAATATTGTTTAACATGATTTTTGAATGATACCTCATCTCTGTACCTAACACATAGAATGACAGTATCTGTAAGGTCCCTCAGTCAAGCAGTTCATTTCAAACACAGACTAAAATACAAATACCAGGGAGGATTACAGACGGCTACATCAGTCCGCTAATACAGAGGACTAGTAAAGGCCCACCGCACTACTTTTGTGAGAAAAATAATTTATTCCCACGGCTACGGCTGCATAATGTTATGGGAATGCTTGTCATCGGCAAGGACTTGGAAGTTTGTTAGGATCAAAATAAACGGAATAGAGATAAGCACATGCAAAATCCTAGAGGAAAACCTGGTTCAGTCTGCCTTCCACTAGACACTGGGAGACAAATTCTACTTTAAACAGGACAATAACCTAAAAAAACAGGGCCAAATATACATTGCAGTTGCTTACCAAGACTACATTGAATGTTCCTGAGAGGCCTAGTTACAGTTTTGACTTAAATCGGCTTGAAGATCAATGGCAATACTTGGTTGTTTAACTTCCAAAATGGCAAAGATCATCAACCAAAAATCACTCAGTGGTTTGAATACTTATGTAAATTAGATGTTTAATTCAGGCTGTAACACCACAAAATAAGGAATAAGTCAAGGGGGATGAAAACTTTCTGAAGGCACTGTAATTCCACCATGCTCGCAGACATAGTCACCTTTCATAGGCCAGTAAATTATGACCTGATTCGATTTGACAGGGGGAAGTGTAAATCAGTCCGTATGCTCACACTTTGTTGCCATACAACGGTGGCTTTGACAGAAACCAGTAATTGGGAAAACCTGGCTGCGGTTACTATGTTGAAACTCCAACACCCCCTGCTGTCCCTCTTCCCCTCCCCCTCCCACCCTCACCTTCAGCCCACAAACCATACACCCTTACACTCCCCTAGACTTTGAATCCCCCCCAAATCGAAGGGGGCGTGTAATTTCCATCAATTTAGCGTCTGGTTTCACATGAACAGGGCTTATGAAACCTGAAGCTGGGGTGAAAAAGTGTCTTGACAAGACGTACAGCTGAGAGCTGGCTAGGGTATACATTACATACACACACACACACACACACACACAGACACACATTCACACATACATACCCTCCCCCTGAACACAAACACACCTGGCCCTATGTTAGCCCCCACAGCTTAACACCACCTGACACATTTGTCAACGGTTGAAGCATTTACAGGGTATTCAACGCGTTATCGGAATTCCTACAGTTCCAAAATAATTCCTGATTATAAATCTAACCCCGGATTGGAATTGATCCTGAGATTCGATGGAAAGGGGGGTGTTTCACATGGCTTCTGTGCAGTGTTTCACATGGCTTCTGTGCAGTGTTTCACATGCGTCATCAGTCAAGCTAAAGGCGAACCAGAGCAACCCTAGCTGTAGCTGATGTAAGGGGGTGATGACAGCACATTTCTGGAGGTTTCCATGACACCATTTTTTTTCCTGTCCTGTTTGGGCATCTACAGTGACAGTTTGCCCGCTCCACCCCCTCATCCCCTTCTAAGCCAATCAGGGCCCACTTCCTTCCTAGCAGGTGAGAGTTCATCATCAGCAGGGGGATAATTAATTGTCAGGCACAGCAAAAGGCAGTCCTTGGCCCATCTCAGGACCCCTTCAGGACCATTGTGCTCTGGAACCTTGTAAATCACCACCACTGCCAGGGTCAGGCCAGCAGCACATTTTTCCTGTTAGCGGACTGAAGCATGATTCATGCTACCCAAAGGGATCTTTTAGCAGGCCTTAATACATTGTCCCTGCCCGTCGGGAGTCCCCAAAGATTTGATAAGATGCGATTGTTTTGAATATGAAAGGCCCGTGTGTCACAGCTGCCCTAGATGCATCGCTTGACATTGGGTGCAGAGAATGTAAAGGATCTGAGAAGATCACATGGACCAAATTAGCCTGCTTTCTATTAAAGCCTTCTCTATGGTAGTCTATTCTACACAGAAAGGGATCCCTGTGTAGGCAAGTGTGGTCCAGGCAAGACAGGCCCTATAGACATACAGTAAGTACTGCCTTCATGTTACAACAGTACCGTATCTGTCAGTCAGAGCTCTCTTTCTCCTTGACTCTCTTTCTCCTTGACTCTCTTTCTCCTTGACTCTCTTTCTTAGCCATTGTCAGCCTCTGATTATCCCTCTCTCAATCTCTCTCTCTTTCTCTCTCTCTCTCTCTCTCTCTCTCTCTCTCTCTCTCTCTCTCTCTCTCTCTCTCTCTCTCTCTCTCTCTCAAACACACACACACTAGGTTAGGCAACGACGTCTCGGCAGGGTAGATGGCAACAGGCTGTGTGTCACCAGGCACTCGAGGAGCCGCTGTTGACAAGAGCCCAGGTAGTGGGGAGCTCTCCACGGGCAGCTTTCTCTCTGTGTGTGTGAGTGTGTGTAGGTGTGTGTGTGGACTTATCTGTGTGTATATGTATGTAATATGTGTGCCCACCAGCCTGGGCTTCTAAAGGGAAATCCACAGGTCTGGATTAAAGACAGGAAATGTGGGGGAGCCTGTGACAGAAGGGTGGGTAGGTACCAGCACCAAACCACCATACCAGCCACAAGCTTATTAACTAGCCTATTACCTTTACTAGTACCCACCACACGCATGCACACACACACACACACACACACACACACACACACACACACACACACACACACACACACACACACATACACACCACATTTGAACATATGTGGAGCTATGATGAGAGCTGAACTTCAATCGGACTGTTTCCAAACCATCCCTACTCATAATATAATACACATTCCATTTACCAGATGGCTGCTTGGATCTCTCTTATATAAAGGGCCCGATCTAATTAACCAACTACACTGACTCATTGGAAACACATCAACCTTGCTTGCTGTTCCCTGTTGTTGTCGTCTCGTCAATCTGTTGACTGAATTATATGTATAGATATCGTGCTCTTTATCTCTTTTGAGCTGGTGTGTGTGTGTGTGTGTGTTTATGCATGCATGTGTGTTCATCTCTTTATGTTTTGTGTGTGTATTTGTATGACAGTATAGATGTCTGTGTATGTGTGTGTTGTTAGAATGTTAGTATGCATGTAGTTAGCATGTTAGTGTGTGTGTGTGTGTGTGTGTGTGTGTGTAGTTAGCATGTTTGTGTGTGTGTGTGTGTGTTGTTAGCATGTTAGTCTGTGTGTTTGCATGTTAGTCTGTGTGTTTGCATGTTAGTCTGTGTGTTTGCATGTTAGTCTGTGTGTTTGCATGTTAGTCTGTGTGTTTGCATGTTAGTATGTGTGTTTGCATGTTAGTCTGTGTGTTTGCATGTTAGTATGTGTGTTTGCATGTTAGTATGTGTGTTTGCATGTTAGTCTGTGTGTTTTCATGTTAGTCTGTGTGTTTGCATGTTAGTATGTGTGTTTGCATGTTAGTCTGTGTGTTTTCATGTTAGTCTGTGTGTTTGCATGTTAGTCTGTGTGTTTGCATGTTAGTCTGTGTGTTTTCATGTTAGTATGTGTGTTTGCATGTTAGTCTGTGTGTTTTCATGTTAGTCTGTGTGTTTGCATGTTAGTCTGTGTGTTTGCATGTTAGTCTGTGTGTTTTCATGTTAGTCTGTGTGTTTGCATGTTAGTCTGTGTGTTTTCATGTTAGTCTGTGTGTTTGCATGTTAGTCTGTGTGTTTGCATGTTAGTATGTGTGTTTGCATGTTAGTCTGTGTGTGAAAGAGAGAATGAAAGAGAGCAGATCCCCTGAGTTGTGTGATGTGTTGAAGGAGGTTGTATTGATTTGGTTTTGGGGAGCCCTGGGGCAGACCACTTTATTGGGGGAATGTGGAGCTCACATTCCTGCCTCCACTTTCATGTTCTCCTCTCCTCTTCTCAACTCACCCAGAAACCCATGACAGAGAGAGAACTGCACACACAAAAAAGGAGTCTGTCATCTGTGTGTACATGTGGGTAATATGTGTATGTACCGTACGTATAGTAAGTATGTGTGTGTGCATGTCTGTATGTACATTGTAGACGTGTGTGTGTCTGTGCACATGCATTCCTCAGGGCATGTCCACCTGTTGTTTTAGTGCCTGCCTTTATGTGATTTACTAGCCTGTCCTAGCGACCACTGTGTCCTAGTGACCGTTGTGTCCTAGTGACCGTTGTGTCCTAGTGACCGCTGTGTCCTAGTGACCGCTGTGTCCTAGTGACCGTTGTGTACTAGTGACCGTTGTGTCCTAGTGACCGTTGTGTCCTAGTGACCGCTGTGTCCTAGTGACCGCTGTGTCCTAGTGACCGCTGTGTCCTAGTGACCGATGTGTCCTAGTGACCGTTGTGTCCTAGTGACCGCTGTGTCCTAGTGACCGCTGTGTCCTAGTGACCGCTGTGTCCTAGTGACCGTTGTGTCCTAGTGACCGCTGTGTCCTAGTGACCGTTGTGTACATGCTCCATACAGTAAACTGACTCATCCAGAGCCCAGAGGAGTGAGTGGTCCTCAGGATGAGAGTGCACTTTAAACACCATTTAGCAATTTTTATTATTACTATTATTATTATGAATCGAAATAATGCATAATGAGTGGGCTGCAAAGGTTTTCATTTAATTTGTACTCGACAATTACGGCCGCAGGAGTGCCATTGTCAAACCCGCCTTTGCGATTCACTGACTCTTAAGCCCCTTTCTTTTTAAACATTCGAAGGCGTAGTTTAGTCGAACAACAACTGACCTCGTTTAGCCAAACAACGCCTGACCTCGTTTAGCCAAACAACGCCTGACCTCGTTTAGCCAAACAACACCTGACCATGTTTAGCCGAACGACACATGCACTCAGCTAAACGACTGTTCTGAATGCTGTTTTGTTTATTTATTTTTATTGTTTATTGAAACTTTATTTAACTAGGCAAGTCAGTTAAGAACAAGTTCTTATTTACAATGACTGCCTACCCCGGCCAAACCCGGACGACGCTGGGCCAATTGTGCGCCGCCCGATGGGACTCCCAATCACGGCCGGATCACACAGCCTGTTTTGAATGTTGCGTCTTAAAGTGAGGGTTCACTCCAAATTCGTAGTTTGTTGAGACGTGTCCATTTCCCATCTGGTCTGTAGATCAAATTCAATGACTCAATGCCAAATTTGTAGGAAAAATAGGCACCATCTAAAATAAATACGAGAGAAAAAATACTAACTTTAAAGTGATTTTAGAAGCCCTTTGAGGCAAGGTTTTAAGCTCTGGACGTGATATATTCAGCATCTTCCACTCTTCTCAGTTTCCTTCTCAGCCTTACAGAATGGGTCTTGTTGTTGTGTATGGCTTCTCTTGGGTGTAGCTGCAGCGCCCTACAATTCCCACGAAACACTTGCATCCTGTTTATGTGTAAAATATGCAGATTGCTTTATCAATCTGTGCCTGGAAGTTTGCTGGGTCCAGGTTTCACTGCAAAAATAATGCACAGACTACGTAACAGTCTGTAGCAGTCTGTCGTGCAAATGTACCCATTTCAGATATACATCTTTTAACTCAGAATTCTTGTTCTTTGAGCCAGTGTTGGAAAGACTGGCATTGGTTGTGTTACTTCTGGCACTGTATGCAGGCATACAGAGCTTACATGCAGTACAAATGTTCCAAGGGTCTAATTGAAGAATATTGTTCTGAGTCGGCAAATGTTCCTCTTAGATACTTCTCAACACTCGCTAATAAACAGTTAGTGAAACCAAAAAGACATTAATAAAAAAATGGATTTACTCTTTCGATAAACCATTCTCTCACAAAATCCACATTTAATTTGAAACATTTCTACTTTCGATTCTTGATACGGTGATTGTTGTTTTAGATATTTTCTGATGTTTCACAAGCTGTTCCACAATAGAAGAGCATCTAACCACTATTTTTACATTTCAATCTGTTATTATATACATTTTATTTCTATAGAAATTAGTTCACAGTGGACCATCAAGAATGAGTCAAAACAACTGTAAACTATTGGACGTAGAAAAAGCACCTTATTAGAACCTCTTAGAAGAATGAGTCAAAACAACTGTAAACTGTTGGACGTAGAAAAAGCACCTTATTAGAACCTCTTAGAAGAATGAGTCAAAACAACTGTAAACTGTTGGACGTAGAAAAAGCACTGTATTAGAACCTCTTAGAAGAATGAGTCAAAACAACTGTAAACTGTTGGACGTAGAAAAAGCACCGTATTAGAACCTCTTAGAAGAATGAGTCAAAACAACTGTAAACTGTTGGACGTAGAAAAAGCACTGTATTAGAACCTCTTAGAAGAATGAGTCAAAACAACTGTAAACTGTTGGACGTAGAAAAAGCACCGTATTAGAACCTCTTAGAAGAATGAGTCAAAACAACTGTAAACTGTTGCACGTAGAAAAAGCACTGTATTAGAACCTCTTAGAAGCCCATGGCAATAATGAAAACATGAAGCAAACTCTTTGGTCCTTTAAAAAACCTGCTGTATGTAAAATAATTGTGTTCTATAGCTGTGAGTCTGGATGACAACATAATGATGTTTACAACATTAGGGCTGTTTTCCTAAAGAAGTTAAATCCGCTTTGTGTTTTGTTTCCTTGCCATGATACTAACGAATATCGCCCCGGCCCTAATAGGTAGTGAAATACAGTAGAGCTCATATTATCTGCCATGTCTTATATTCACGTGTAGAAAATGCAACTACAGGTGTACACTCCTGTCTTACGGCGGCAGGTAGCCTAGCGGTTAGAGCGTTGGGCCTGTAACCGAAAGGTCGCTAATTTGAATACCCAAGCCGACAAGGTGAAAAGCCTGTCAATGTGCCCTTGAAAAAGGCACTTAACCCTAATTTGCTCCAGGGGCGCTGTACTACTATGGCTGACCCTGTAGAACAATGTAGGCCGTCATTATAAATAATAATTTGTTCTTAACCGACTTGCCTAGTTAAATAAAGGTTAAATTAAAAATTAAAAATTACATGATTAGATCTGTTCAAGAGAGGCATGTCTAAAAGCAAGAAACACAAGCACGTAGAGCACATTTCCCCCATCAGAATAACTGGAATAGTCGGGAGGGCAAACCTGATCTATTTATACCCAGTTTGTTGCATCAGATCTAAGAAAATACCCTCCGTGATGATGCGTGTTATTTTAATCTGATAACCTATTCAGATTGATTTGGTTTCTTTTCTTTCATTTGGAGAGGGCCCTCACCCCTGAGGCCGCGCAACGCGGAGGAACTAGAGACAACACTAATTATCCTAATGCATTCCTTTCTGTTATTGTAGCTCTGAGGCTAGAGCTCCATCCAAACAATTTATGTGGGCAGGAGGAGGGATGGAGAGATGGATATAGAGAGGGTAAGGAGTGTTGTGTAGGTGGGGGGGTTGTTGGTGGCTGGGGACAAAGCGATTGCAGCATTTCTGAAACATGTTTCTCTTCATGATGCTCATGGGAGTGTGAGGCTATGTGACTGGGTTGCAGCTTGTCTCCTGCGGTGTCGAAAAGGGACAGAGACGGGTACCTTGTGTAACGGTAATTGGCCACGGGTGACTAGTTGTGTCACCTCAGATGGGTGTTTGGGAGCTGGAGTGGGGAAGAATTAAAGTGGAACACAGTGTGTGACACAAAGAAATGAAGGGGCATCGCCGTAGCCGTCTGAAATACAAAAATGACATTTCAGGCTTGACCCTCTTTTTGCCAGCTGCTTTTCCACCTGTGAACAACTTATTGTTACATGAGCATCTGTCATGGCGCTACAAGACGGCAATAAATGAAACATGGAAAAAAGGGACGTCTACGTTTTTTTCCATAACTCCTCAAATCCCATTGCGAAAGACATTATCTGGCATTGACCAGAGTCATGGAACGGTCTTTAATTAGATGTAAATTGAAATATTGCAGAGAGTATTAGATATAGCCTAGTTTCACATATTGCTGGGTGCGAGCATGGCTGCCAGAAAGAGGGCTCAGTCAGTGTGTTTGTTGCGCTCTGTTTGTATCACCTTCCTGCCTTCTCCCTTGGCCTTGGCCCTGGCCCGTCTTCAGCAAAAGAAGTCTAAGGCCCTGTGTCTTTCTTCAACGTTGACTCCTATTGGTTAATACACGGCTCCCCGCTGCTTTACTGGTGTTTGCTTTCAAAGTCGCATTGAGGCTGAGGCTTTTTAGATATGCTTAAGAATGGCTGCAGGAATATTAAATAATTCCTCTTTTCATGGCAAAACAGAGCCGCCTCTGATATTCCGCAGAGAATCTTGAATGAAGTATGCGTTAAAAAGCAGCATGGTTTCTATTAGGATATTGAATTGAAAATTACAGGCCCACTCCCCCTCTTTTCTACCCTTGCTTCATATCTGTCACTATACACACCTCCCTCTGTCCAATGTTACCATGGAATCCGAGGGCCTCAGATGGCAGAAAAATCCTACCCTAAAAGCGAAGCCATCAGTGACTCTCGCACTCATACACTTGAAGATACATCCCACTGGGCAAAAACGGAATCAACGTGAATCAACATTGTTTACACGTAATTTCAACAAAAATAAATAAATGTGATGACATTCAATCAACGTGGAAAACTGTGGAGTTTCTGGAGAGATGGAGTGCTGGGCTGGTCACCAGGGCCTGTGGAGTTTCTGGAGAGATGGAGTGCTGGGCTGGTCACCAGGGCCTGTGGAGTTTCTGGAGAGATCGAGTGCTGGGCTGGTCACCAGGGCCTGTGGAGTTTCTGGAGAGATCGAGTGCTGGGCTGGTCACCAGGGCCTGTGGAGTTTCTGGAGAGATCGAGTGCTGGGCTGGTCACACTGGACACAACACAGTTAGGATATCTTAAAAACAAGGCCCGGGCTGGACCCTCTCTACTTGTATACAATACAATACACACCATCACACGTAGCCATGCACACATAAGAACAGACACACACACACCATACATGAACGCACACACACACACTACACGCACACCCTCACACACCTAAAAGTAATACCCGAAAAGTCACCCCTTTTCCCCCATCTCGTTACCCCACCCCTCTAGGCCTCTCCCTCGATACTCCACCCCGCCCCCACCCCTCTAGGCCTCTCCGCTCCCATCTCCCTCTTCCTCAGTGATCGATCCAGACATTGAGTGTCCTGTACTGTCAATCAAATGCTCCCATAAGGTGCTACCTGTCACCCACTCGACTCCGGTCTCCGCCCTGCTGATGTTGATCTCAACCGATGATGTTCGCTCACCAACTGAACCCACCTGACTGTGCCACACCAGGCATGTTGGTTTCCTGTGCCACTCCAGGCATGTTGGTTTCTTGTGCCACACCAGGCATGTTGGTTTCCTGTGCCACACCAGGCATGTTGGTTTCCTGTGCCACTCCAGGCATGTTGGTTTCTTGTGCCACACAAGGCATGTTGGTTTCCTGTGCCACACCAGGTATTTTGACACATACTCTGTCTTTACAGTCACAAATATTCACGTACACACACACACGCATACGCACACACACATACACACATGCACAAACTGTGCAGCCTTGTATACACGCGGTAATGTGTTGTGTTAGTGAACGTTTTTTCACAAATGTACAACACAAAACATACATAACATCCCAGTTCATCTTGATTCTAACTTATACTGTATGTACAGTTGAAGTCAGAAGTTTACATACACTTAGGTTGAAGTCATTAAAACTCATTTTTCAACCATTCCACAGTTTGGCAAGTCGGTTAGGACATCTACTTTGTGCATGACACAAGTAACTTTTCCAACAATTGCTTACAGACAGATTATTTAACTTATAATTCACTATATCACAATTCCAGTGGGTCAGAAGTTTACATACACTAAGTTGACTGTGCCTTTAAACAGCTTGGAAAATTCCAGAAAATTATGTCATGGCTTTAGAAGCTTCTGATAGGTTAATTGACATAATTTGAGTCAATTGGAGGTGTACCTGTGGATGTATTTCAAGGCCTACCTTAAAACTCAGTGCCTCTTTGCGCGACATCATGGGAAAATCAAAACAAATCAGCCAAGACCTCAGAAAAGAAATGGTAGACCTCCACAAGTCTGGTTCATCCTTGGGAGCAATTTCCAAACGCCTGAACGTACCACGTTCATCTGTACAAACAATAGTACGCAAATATAAACACCATGGGACCACGCAGCCGTCATACCGCTCAGGAAGGAGACGCGTTCTGTCTCCTAGAGATTAACGTACTTTGGTGCGAAAAGTGCAAATCAATCCCAGAACAACAGCAAATGACCTTGTGAAGATGCTGGAGGAAACAGGTACAGAAGTATCTATATCCACAGTAAAACTAGTCCTGTATTGACATAACCTGAAAGGCAGCTCAGCAAGGAAGAAGCCACTGCTCCAAAACCGTAATAAAAAAGCCAGACTACGGTTTGCAACTGCCCATGGGGACAAAGATTGTACTTTTTGGAGAAATGTCCTCTGGTCTGATAAAACAAAAATAGAACTGTTTGGCCATAATGACCATCATTATGTTTGGAGAAAAAAGGGGGAGGCTTGCAAGCCGAAGAACACCATCCCAACCGTGAAGCACGGGGGTGGCAGCATCATGTTGTGGGGGTGCTTTGCTGCAGGAGGGACTGGTGCACTTCACAAAATAGATGGCATCATGAGGAAGGAAAATTATGTGGATATATTGAAGCAACATCTCAAGACATCAGTCAGGAAGTTAAAGCTTGGTCGCAAATGGGTCTTCCAAATGGACAATTACCCCAAGCATACTTCCAAAGGCAAAATGGCTTAAGACAACAAAGTCAAGGTATTGGAGTGGCCATCACAAAGCCCTGACCTCAATCCTATAGAACATTTGTGGGCAGAACTGAAAAAGCGTGTGCGAGCAAGGAGGCCTACAAACCTGACTCAGTTACACCAGTTCTGTCAAGAGGAATGGGCCAAAATTCACCCAACTTATTGTGGGAAGCTTGTGGAAGGCTACCCCAAATGTTTGACCCAAGTTAAACAATTTAAAGGCAATGCTACCAAATACTAATTGAGTGTATGTAAACTTCTGACCCACTGGGAATGTGATGAAAGAAAAAATAAATAAATCAATCTCTCTACTATTATTCTGACATTCTTAAAATAAAGTGGTTATCCTAACTGACCTAAGACAGGGAATTGTTACTAGGATTAAATGTAAGGAATTGTGAAAAACAGAGTTAAAATGTATTTGGCTAAGGTGTATGTAAACTTCCGACTTCAACTGTATCTAAGTAAAAAAAAAGAATGAAAGTCTTCATTTTGTTTAAGATCTTAGGGTTGGCTGCAGAGAAACTATGGTTTGCTCTGTTTCGTTTAGTAAAATATAACTTGCTTTTAACTTCTTTTTTTTTTGTATTATTGAGGGACACTTCAATAATAGAAGACTCACAGTCAGAACATAGAAAGGGGTAATTGGATATTTTTACATTTCAGCCCTGACACTCTCCGAAAACAGATGGATGTATCAAGTGCAGGGATTTGGTCAATAATTAAACTCCCAGAGATAAAAGAAGAACTCAAATTCATTTGGCAAACAGAGATAGAGGGAAAGAAAGAAAGAAAGAAAGAAAGAAAGAAAGAAAGAAAGAAAGAAAGAAAGAAAGAAAGAAAGAAAGAAAGAAAGAAAGAAAAAGAAAGAGAAAGAGAGAGAGAAATAAAGAAAGAAAGAAAGAAAGAAAGAAAGAAAGAAAGAAAGAAAGAAAGAAAGAAAGAAAAAGAAAGAGAAAGAGAGAGAGAAAGGGGTGATGAGGTGTCAACAGTGTAAACAGGTATGACGGACAGAGATTTACTCCGACAGCTAATGAGGGGCATGATGGGAAGGGCGGCCATGCTCTGAAAGTCAGTCGTGACAACGCTCCATCTCGCTACCCTCACCACTTTCATCCGTCCCTCCCTCCCTCCATTGTCCTGGGCCATCAAACTAACTCCCCCCATAGCGGGACACGGACCCTGGGTTGCTCACTCAGGCCTCTCAGGCTTCTCAGTCAGAGAGCGTGGCTGGGCTGTCAGATATCGGGCAGCTCTCCATCTATACCTGCCCTCCCTTCTCTCTCTCTCTCTCTCTCTCTCTCTCTCTCTCTCTGAGCCCCCATAACACTGACAGCTACACCTGCTCGCTCTGATAGCGAGGGCCACTTCAGTTTTGTCACACACACCGTCTCCCCCTGCGCCCTCTTGGATAGGTGGGCCACTCTTGGCTACCCACGACCACGGGAGCCATTGACGCTCTGTCGACTCCCCCAGCGCTGTCTTTCTCTGCCCTGTCAGTCCGTCTCGACTGGCGGGACCTGTCTGCCACTCAGCAGCTTGGCTGTATGTCCTCCTCCAGGTGCGGACTCACTCCCTTCCTCCATCCCTCCTCCCACCTGTCAGTAGTCTGTCTCCCCCTGTCTCCAGGTCACCTCCAGTCAGCACAGCCCTCCTCCTCCTCCTCCTCCTTCTCTCCTCCACCTCCTCCTTCTTCTCTCCTCCACCTCCTCTTGCACCTCCTCCTCCTCCTCCTCCTCCTCCATCTCCTCCTTCTCTCCTCCACTTCCTCCTCCTCTTCTCTCCTCCTCCTTCTCTCCTCCTCCTCTTCCTCCTCCTCCTCTTTCTTCTCTCCTCCACCTCCTCCTCCACCTCCTCCTTCTTCTCTCCTACACCTCCTCCTCCTGCACCTCCTCCTTATCTCCTCCTCCTCCGCCTTCTCCTTCTTCTCTCCTCCACTTCCTCCTCCTCCTCTTCTTCTCTCCTCCTCTACCTCCTCCTCCTCCTTCTCTCCTCCACCTCCTCCTCCTCCTCTTCCTCTTCCTCCTTCTCTCCACCTAGTGCTCCTCTGCACATGAGCGCCCACCGTCCCCCGTGTGACCGCCACATGGGACCATCATGCACTGCACGCTCAGGGCCCCAGCTGGCTGCAGTGTCAAAGCAGAACAGAACAGAGAGCCTAGTGGAGTGTTGACGCTGTCCTCACTCACCTCCAGCTCTATTCTATTGTTTACCACAAACTTCTGAAAGACCCTGTCTTTGGTTCCAGCCAAACGGTGTGTTCACAGCCTGTTCTGATTGACAGATGTGTATATTTTAACAGTTGGCTTTCCACTAAGCCCTCCCTGCCCCCACCACCAGTCTTTCCTTCTCCCCCTGCTATTCATTTCTCTGGCTGGGTCAGGGCCACTCCTGACAGTAGGGGAGGTCCGGCAGTGTTAGTGGAGTTCTTGCTGATTGATGCACGGTTGCTCATCAGGGAGGGAGTGGGGATCAAGGCCCTAGGGAAGGCTGGCTGCCCCCAGAGCAGCCCGTCTTGTTTATGTTTAGTGCAGGGGCCAGTCGGACAGGGAAATATGATCCTGTGGACAGACACAGTAAACCTGTGGGGCCCGGCTAATGCAAAACACAAACTCACCGCTTGCGTCGTTGAGACTTCAAACAGGGCTTCGTCTGGTTTTCACTCTGTGGCGATTTACACAAAGGGGTCCAGGTCAAATAGTCTTGAATAGGCCCTGTGCCAACTTACTGAAGCCACTTGGGAATGACTGGTTTCAACACTGGGCTCTTACGCCAGGCATTTGGTCTAACTTTACTCTTGACACATCACAGTTAACAGCGGGAATTAGCAAAGCTCAGAAGGTCAGAGAACACTTCTTGAAGGTCATGCTGCCTCATGTTAAAGACTTCATTATGAAACTTGCCTGTTCATTTATGAATGAATCCCAGACAAAAATAAGAATTTATTCAACTGCAACCTAAAGCCCTTTTTGTTTTAGGGAAGCTTGTTTTAGGGAAGGCCAAAGAAATGAAGCAGAGACAATGGAAGTTTAACCTACACAACACTTAACGTGCCACTTTTACAGAGCACCGCCCGGCACGGCGACTGAGCTCACTTAGATATGAAGATGAGCTGGGTGTTTTTTTATTCTTTGACAGCGTGAGTCGGGTGTTTACATAACACACAGCGGCAGAGGCTCGCGAGAGACGTCGTGCCAATGCTGCCAAGAGAGGGCTGATAGATCTCCTCGTCTGATCCTCGCTTAGCCGGCAGAGGAGTAGAGTGGATAGAGCCGCCACCAGCTCAGGAATACATTACCCACTGCTAGCCCTCATTCAAAAGAACCAGAGAGAGAGAAAGAGAGGAAGGGAGGAGGGAGGGGGGAGGGAGAGAGAGAAGGAGAGAGGAAGAGCGAGTAAGCAAGAAGGAAAGAGTATGGTAGTAGAGAAAAGAGAGAGTATGATCGAGTGGAAGAGGGAAGGGAGGTAGGGGAAAAGAGAGGGAGAGTGGGTGAGGGAAGGAGGGAAGGGAGGTAGGGGAAAAGAGAGGGAGAGTGGATGGAGGGAAAGAGGGATAGTAAAGATTCCCACAGATCAACCTCCCAAGAAAGGAGAAGTTGACGCAAGCACTGTTAACACAGTACACATCACACTATACTTGTTTCTTCACGTTATGGTAAAACTCCCATTATGCTCTCTGCTAATAATCTGATATTCAGCTGTACATACTCCCAGCTCCCATTCAGACCTTTTTTTTGCCTGTGAACAAACACCGATATATTGTCTGACATAATTATATAACCCTCTGACGTAACAAGATTGGATTGCCTTTGGGTCTCTTATGTAGAGTTAAGACCCCCAAAGTGCTTGTATTCATTTAAATATACTGTATATAGTCTGATAAAATAGAGAGAGGAGTATCAGAGGCTTCTGAGGACAGGCATGAAAGATCAGCACCATGATGATCTCCATGTAGAATCACAGTGCAGCTAAATGGCACCTAGAAATCCCACACGAAGTGATACTGGATAATGGTTGTGAATACTCCCACCTTCATCCCCCCCAAAAAATGAATGAATATGAATATCGTGACGGTCTTTGATTACGAATTCATCGTAAAAATCGTTGGCAGCCTTCCAGAATAATGAAAGGAGAGAGAAATTGGTAGGGAGAGAGAAAGAGAGAAGGGGGAGTGGCACTAAAGGCTTGTGTGTCACGTTACTGAAATGAGAAGTGAATGGAGTCATCTCTCCTGCTAATATTGCCCTGACAGCTCTAACCGATGGGCATGGAAGACAGGAATATTGACACAATACTATCCGTAAACACTACTTAACAATAGAACCACTGGGCCTCGAAGGAACCCCCTTTAAGCTGCAACATTCTAACAGTGTAATTAATACATTTCATATATGCTATCGCATACATTTTCATTTTGGTTTGTTTATGAAGGCCTTACGTAACATTAAAATTCAATTTGCTATTTTATTTCAAATAACACAATAGCATTTTCATTAGGTTATGTTACTGGAGGCTATATCTTTTTTTAAATCAAGTGTTCAATAAATGTGGCATTATAATTAACATAAATGTCGATATGACAGCAGTCAAAAATAGTCAATTTGTTGTCAGCTTGTGTGCATCTTCACACGTTCTTCAGCACCGGTGCCAGCCAGACTTATTTTCTTTGCAAGCAACTTGTTCACCAATGACAGTGAATTAAGAAATTGTCCATGGTTACATTTCTCCCCTTGCCAACGTAAAGTTCCACAAGCCTCATCACCACATTCTCCGACACTCGCTCACCTGCTGCCCGATGTGGATATTTTCCCAAATATTGAAAGCCATCCAGCATGTACAATTCCGCACGCTCTCACTGTGAAGCCTACTCCAAGTAGGCCAGAGTAGACTGATAAGACTGCTTTAATTCAGTGGACTGATATAAGGTACATACCATAAGGTACATACCATCTTCAATTGGTGATTACATAATTAGGTATCGTTTGCTTCACCTCGCTCCTCAACTCCCATTCTCCCCATTTCTCCCCATCATACTTTACTTCATTTACTTCATCTGTTGTTATATTTGTAAAATTTGTTTCGGTATAGTTTAGGTTCAGTTTTGAGGTAATTATCAGGGTGATTATCAGCTGGGCACTGCACTTTCAACTGTCGGAAGAAGAAGCGGAGCAGGCCCTACTGCCCTTCACCGTGAAGCATGATGGGAACATGGCCATGAAAAATAAAATGATGGCAAAATTCTTTGTCAGGTTGCGGTAATGTGATTTGAAGAGGATGTTGTAATTCCGGGCTTCCGAGTTGGTTGAGAAGAGACTGGACGTGTCCCAATCGGCCATGATGCCAATGCTGGCCTGTGAGTTAATTGATGTGATAAACTGCCCACCATCTGTTACGGCAGAGCTTTTTCCCAGCAAAGCTCTCTGTTCACTGGGCGCATTGATTCACGCTAATTTCACAGGAGATATTATTAGAGACTGCCAGGCTTTCTGGACAGTGCTAACTGAGGGAAAGGGAACTGTAATACGGCTTCATCACACTCCCTTCCTCTTTCCCCAAAGGACTCTGGAGCAATGCCCTCCGGTGTCCGGTAACCCTCCATGTCTTTGGGCCGGCAACAAAGACATCTGGCCGTCCGAGGCTACTCCAAGCGGCTTGACCCAAACCAACCCGTCTGTTCCTGGCTGTACACTCCATTTGTCTGTCTTACTATGTTTGTGTTATTGTACTTCTATAAAGCTTCTGAAAATGGATTACTCGAAACAAAATTGCAATTCGTCCTGCTACATTTGTATAGGTTTGATAGTTTATTGTGTCAGCAACCAAAACAAGTTGGATTACAGAGAAACCATTTCTGAATGCTTGGTTTGTGTGCATAAAGTCAGATGCTACGTTGGTGTCAGAAGTGGGATAATGACCATGTGGCCTAAAAGGCATAGTAAGCCTTTAGTAAAGTGTATGTTTACTCTACACAACCTTGACCATGTTGTGTACTCTTAACGTAACTAGAAACTTCTGGCTTGTTGTGGGTTGGTTTTGTAAGTTTGCGACCAGTTACTCCCCAACTCATATATTCTTGTAATGCTTGCCTCTGCTGGCCAATCATCTCAGTTACTTCAGTACGATCAGAGCACCCATACTGCACCCTACAGTTTCCACTCTCCGGTCCTGGGCGCTTCTCTAATCTTCTCTTGCTGTAACCCATCTACACAATGAGAGACCCTTTGTCTAAATGAATTCAGGCTGTGGATGTTGAGGGATGATGGCAGGCCAGTGCAGGCCCAGACGGATGAGTCCTTGTCAAACTTCCTCCCCGTCATTAGTGATGCTGAGCACATGTACAGAGAGCCAGAGAAATCATCCAGAAAAGCGGCTTGTTTGCTCTTGATCACTGATGTGGTACCCAGTTAAATCATCGTCATTTACGCCGGCGATAAACAGACGAGAGAGAGAGAGCCTGGGACGCATTACTATACCGGGAGGAATTCAGATTGGGAGGGAGGCGTTGCTACAGCATGAGCTGGAGCTGTTTATTTGTTCAGAGTGCCACAGTTCCTTTTGCCCCCTCCACCTCCCCTCTGTTTGATTACGCCCCTGAAGGGGCCGTTTCTCGTTTTCTGTCTCTGCCCCCGAAGTTTTGGGCGGTCGCCCTGCCTCATGTTTCTGCTGGAGTGAAAAGACGCCTCCATTTTGGTGCCAGGAGCCCTTGGTGCCAGGCCTGCCCACTTTAGCATGGCTCTGGCTGTCCCTTAATTATGCGAAGACCAGTCTACCAGCGCTGCATAGGAACACAAAAAGCTTAAACTCCACTTGGCCAGAAAGTATATGTACCAGAAATACCAGAAACATATTACAGCATATATTGTTGCTAACTAGCTACTGTACATTGCTATGCAAATGAACAGATTCCATACTTTTACTGTATTCAATCTGTTGTAATTACTAACCATGTCATAGTGCCATAGTTTCTCCCCAGGACACTGTTAGTGGGAAAATTACGTTCAAAATGACACAGGGTGAACCATACTTTATGCACCCACACTGGTCAGCTTTGATGTCCAAGGTCTCTAATGTTCAGTGTAGCCTTGTAACTGTCTACTCTGCATTCGCACAGCTCATTCTACATGAAAGGGTTTACCTGGCACTAGCTAGAGAAAAAGGGACAGTCTTTGTACATTGTCAGATATCCAAGGGGGGTAGTGGGCACCCCCTGATGTCAGGTCAGATGATCTGCGAGGTCCATCACGATGGTGAGACGATTAGGGACATGTTGTAACGTTGGAGCTGGAGGTTAGGGGCCCCTGAGGGCTCTGGGGAACCTAGAGCCAGGAACGGGTTGATGATACCCTATGTTGATGGTGCCTTGTGAGATTTGGAGTCTGGAGATGTGATCACTTTTTGAGCCGAGTCAGGTAATTGAGGCTCCAGCTACTCCAAGGGGGTGACGTGGTCATTAGCCCTGGGGGAGATGTGGACTGGGTGTGGGGGGTGTGGGTGTGTGTGTAGGTGGGCAGGCTAAGGGTCTGGGAAAGCCTTTTCATTCAGCCCAACCTTCCAGCCTCATCAGAGCTACTGGCTCGTTAGAACAGCCACTGAGACCAATCAATAGAACCATTAAGTGTAGCGAATGAATGGATTTAACTGAGCGTGATTGGTTAGAGGTGCTTCGCTTATAGAAACTCGAATCTCACTCTCTGTCTCTCTGCACACCCCCTTCACTTTCTCGGTCTTCCACTTTTACTCTCTCTTTTCCTTCGTATAAAGGGAGAGAAAGGTATTGCCAATTTTCACCCTTTTATACCTGTCCATACCCAGCCTTTCTGGGTGTTATAAAGACTTGAGAAAATGGGCATCCCTTTGTGCATGGGGGACTTGTGCAGCTCCTCAGTCACACTGACAATAAGCCCACCTGGCACTCCCAGCTCTCTTCAACCTGCCATGTCAGAGTGGCCTCAGAGCACTCACCTGCTCGCCTTCAATTTACTACGGGCCTCCCTTTTTATTTTATGTTAATTATCTTATTCCACATTAACATGAACGAAGGGAGGGGTGCTTAGAAAGGGGAAAAAAGGCTCATTTTTCTAAAAGTGCAGCGCTTGCAAACCTCATTAACACACTTCAAAAGGAAATATAAAAAATGTATCTGCGAGCAACAGTTTGAGTAAATTAAATAATTTAGTTGCTGTGCTATTCCCCAAGATTCTATTAAGAGCCATATAGCTGAGTGAGAGGGAAAATTCACTGGCTTTTATCCCCCTACCCGCCCCTCCATCCCTCCCCTCCCCTCCCCTCCATCCCTCCCCCTCCCCTCCATGCCTCCCCCTTCCCTCCATCCCTCCCCTCCCCTCCATCCCTCCTCTCCCCTCCATCCTCCCCACACTTCAATCCATCACTCACCATCCCCTCCATCACTCACCATCCCCTCCATCCCTCCCTTCCATCCCTCCCCCTCCCTTCCATCTCTCCCCCTTCCCTCCATCCCTCCCCCTCTTCGTAGACATTGTAGTATACACATTGTTTTGTCTCACCTGAGCATGTTTGCATTCGTGCTTCCTACGTGTTAGCAGTTTCAGGAAAACATGTGAGCTGCGCCAACTATTTCATCAGTGTCAACCATCAGTGTTCACTACCCCCTCACTACTTCATCAGTGTCAACCAACAGTGCTCACTGCCCCCTCACTACTTCATCAGTGTCAACCAACAGTGCTCACTACCCCCTCACTACTTCATCAGTGTCAACCAACAGTGCTCACTGCCCCCTCACTACTTCATCAGTGTCAACCAACAGTGCTCCCTTCCCCCTCATTACTTCATCAGTGTCAACCAACAGTGCTCACTACCCCCTTACTACTTCATCAGTGTCAACCAACAGTGCTCACTACCCCCTTACTACTTCATCAGTGTCAACCAACAGTGCTCCCTTCCCCCTCACTACTTCATCAGTGTCAACCAACAGTGCTCACTACCCCCTTACTACTTCATCAGTGTCAACCAACAGTGCTCCCTTCCCCCTCACTACTTCATCAGTGTCAACCAACAGTGCTCACTGTCCCCTCACTACCCCCTCACTACCTCATCAGTGTCAACCAACAGTGCTCACTACCCCCTCACTACTTCATCAGTGTCAACCAACAGTGCTCACTACCCCCTCACTACTTCATCAGTGTCATCCAACAATGCTCACTACCCCCTCACTACTTCATCAGTGATAACCAACAGTGCTCACTACCCCCTCACTACTTCATTAGTGTCAACCAACAGGGCTCACTACCCCTTCACTACTTCATCAGTGTCAACCAACAGTGCTCACTACCTCCTCACTACTTCATCAGTGTCAACCAACAGTGCTCACTGCCCCCTCACTACTTCATCAGTGTCAACCAACAGTGCTCCCTTCCCCCTCACTACTTCATCAGTGTCAACCAACAGTGCTCACTACCCCCTTACTACTTCATCAGTGTCAACCAACAGTGCTCACTACCCCCTTACTACTTCATCAGTGTCAACCAACAGTGCTCCCTTCCCCCTCACTACTTCATCAGTGTCAACCAACAGTGCTCACTACCCCCTTACTACTTCATCAGTGTCAACCAACAGTGCTCACTACCCCCTTACTACTTCATCAGTGTCAACCAACAGTGCTCACTGTCCCCTCACTACCCCCTCACTACCTCATCAGTGTCAACCAACAGTGCTCACTACCCCCTCACTACTTCATCAGTGTCAACCAACAGTGCTCACTACCCCCTCACTACTTCATCAGTGTCATCCAACAGTGCTCACTACCCCCTCACTACTTCATCATCATCAGTGTCAACCAACAGTGCTCACTACCCCCTCACTACTTCATCAGTGTCATCCAACAGTGCTCACTACCCCCTCACTACTTCATCATCATCAGTGTCAACCAACAGTGCTCACTACCCCCTCACTACTTCATCAGTGTCATCCAACAGTGCTCACTACCCCCTCACTACTTCATCATTATCAGTGTCAACCAACAGTGCTCACTACCCCCTCACTACTTCATCAGTGCCATCCAACAGTGCTCACTACCCCCTCCTCTGCCCTGAAAATGTGTGCTTCCTTTCCTCCCCTTGATTTCCCAGTGATCTGATCAGTGTGGGTGATCGTATGATTGAGAGGGTAGCTATTTGATGGTGAACGCCAGGGATATGTCCGCATACCACCACACTTCTCTCATATAGATCTGTGATTAAATGGTGCAATTTACACAGGGCATATATTAGTCCTCTCCAAGTTAGAGAGGGGAGGATTTAGCGATGCTGGAGAAGAAGAGAGAGTGCTGGGCCAACAAGGCTTCAACTCCAACTGGACTTCCGGGTGGAGGAGCATGGTGTTGTTGTGTTTGGGACCTGAACCCTCCATACGCCTTTTCTCTTCACCCTTTACCCTTTATCCACCATGGTGAAACAAGTTCACAGTAGGCCTGTTGGCATTGTTGCCTGACTTTTTTACAAATCGTATCAATATCAAATAAAATCAAAATATATTTGTCATGTGCTTGTGTTTCTAGCTCCGACAGTGCAGTAATATCTAACAAGTAATATCTAACAATCTCACAACATATACCCAGTACACACAAATCTAAGTAATGGAATGGAATTAAGAATACATAAATATATGGACGAGCGATGTCAGAGCGGCATAGACTAAGATACAGTAGAATAGTATGGAATACATTATATACATATGAGATGAGTAATGCAAGATATGTAAACAATATTAAAGTGGCCAGTGATTTCTAGTCTATGTATATAGGCAGCAGCCTCTAATGTGCTAGAGGTGGCTGTTCAACAGTCTGATGGCCTTGAGTCTCTCGGTCCCAGCTTTGATGTACCTGTACTGACCTCGCCTTCTGGATGATAGCGAGGTGAACAGGCAGTGGTTTGGGTGGTTGTTGTCCTTGATGATCTTTTTGGCCTTCCTGTGACATCGGGTGCTGTAGGTGTCCTGGAGGGCAGGTTGTTTGCCCCCGGTAATGCGTTGGACAGACCACACCACTCTCTGGAGATCCCTGCGGTTGCGGGCGGTGCAGTTGCTGTACCAGGCGGTGATACAGCCCAACAGGATGCTCTCAATTGTGCATCTGTAAAAGTGAGTGGTTTTAGTTGCCAAGCTAAATTTCTTCAGCCTCCTGAAGTTGAAGAGGCGCTGTTGCGACTTCTTCACCACACTGTCTGTGTGGTCCAGTCTAGGCTGGGTCAGGGGTGATGGTACAGTGGGATGGGGTCAGGGGTGATGGTACGGTGGGATGGGGTCAGGGCTGATTGTAGGGTGGGATAGGGTCAGGGGTGATGTTACGGTGGGATGGGGTCAAGGATGATTGTAGGGTGGGATGGGGTCAGGGGTGATGGGAGTGTGGGATGGGGTCAGGGGTGATGGTAGTGTGGGATGGGGTCAGGGGTGATGGTAGGGTGGGATGGGGTCCGGGGTGATGTTAGGGTGGGATGGGATGAGGGCAGAGATGATGGTAGTGTGGGATGGGGTCAGGGGTGATGGTAGGGTGGGATGGGGTCAGGGGTGATGGGAGTGTGGGATGGGGTCAGGGGTGATGGTAGGGTGGGATGGGGTCCGGGGTGATGTTAGGGTGGGATGGGATGAGGGCAGAGATGATGGTAGTGTGGGATGGGGTCAGGGGTGATGGTAGGGTGGGATGGGGTCAGGGGTGATGGGAGTGTGGGATGGGGTCAGGGGTGATGGTAGGGTGGGATGGGGTCCGGGGTGATGTTAGGGTGGCATGGGGTTAGGGGTGATGGTAGGGTGGGATGGGATGAGGGCAGAGAGGATGGTAGGGTGGTATGGGGTCAGGGGTGATGGTAGGCTGGGATGTGGTTGGGTTGGCAGTTGATGGGTGTTTGACAGAATACAGAATACAGAGTGTAGCAGTCAAAATCGTGACGACCGGGGCCTAGAATTCCCCCTCCTCTCCAGCCCTGCCACTCTGACAAAAATGGTAGAGGTGTCAAATTCCCAGCAAAAGCCTGCAGGCGACACTACACATTCCCCTCCTCCTTTCATGGAACAGATTGAATGAGAAACTTAGATTTTTCCAAACACATGCCCCAAAGGAGAAATGTCCACCAGATATCTGAGCTAGATGTACATGTGTTTAGTATTTGAGATGGATACATATTGGAAGCACTGAGCTAGTAAGGACAAATTTCCGTAAGTGATACCTGCACATGGCACCCATCACGATTGTATTACCATAGAACTACTGTCATCATTGCCGCTGTGGCGGTTGGTACTACAAGTCCTACTATGACTACTATAACAACATATCATAGCAAAGATTGACGATAACCAGGATATTCGCTTATTCATTCCGCCTAAATTAAGATTTTTTTTTTCATCACGTTTTTCATTTATTATATGCGTCATCTTCTGCTCTCCCTGAACGAGTCACCATCCGCCCTGTTGGTATTTCCCTCTTTCTCATGCCGTTGACATTTCAAAGACCTTTTCCGCAGGGCTTGTAGTGCAAACCTAGCTGCCGTTCGTTCCAGTCAAGCATACGCGTTATAAGGTTGAGTGCGGGTTTTTCGCCATCCTCTGTAGTGGCAACTGGAGAACCGATGGAAGCATGGAAGCCGTTCAATAAGGGGAAGAGGAAGAGGAAAAGACGAGGCTGGCT